>JAKJXP020000019.1:347664-558219 GCA_022225965.2 Diatrype stigma | reverse complement strand
CCACGGGGGACGGGTTTGTGTCCCCGGTCCATCCCCCGCCCAACGCCCCCCCCCCCCCCCCCCTTCCCCTATTTCATCCCAACAAATTGCTAACCTCCTCCCGCCCGGTCGCTTCCACAGTACACCCCCTCCACCGGCGACCTCGTAATCGGCACCGTCCAGAAGACATCCGGCGACTACCTGTACGTCAGCCTGAGCGACCACACCACGCCCGCACTGCTGCCCCAGATGGCATTCGAGGCGGCATCCAAGAAAGCGCGCCCTAACCTGGCAGCGGGACAGCTCGTCTACGCGCGCGTCTCGCTGGCCAACCGCCACATGGACGCCGAGCTGGAGTGCGTGTCGGCCGCGACGGGCAAGGCGGACGGCCTGGGCCCCCTGACGGGCGGCATGCTGTTCGCCATCTCGCTGGCCATGGCGCGGCGTCTGCTGATGCGGCGCGCGGCCGAGGAGGGCGGCGTCGTTGTGCTGGACGAGTTGGGGGCTGCGGGAGGACTGGCGTTCGAGACGGCTGTCGGTCGCAATGGCAGGCTGTGGGTGAACAGCGAGAGCACCAAGACGATCTTGGCTGTTGGGCGTGCTGTTGTGGAGACGGACGAGCGGAACTTGACCGTGGAGCAGCAGAAGAAGCTCGTAAGGAAGTTGATCAAGGACATGAGCTGAAGAGGAGAAGAGAGAGAGAAAAAGAACAACAACTTTCCAAGCAATGGCCGAGCCAAAGGACTCTGTCTGTCTGCATGTGCTGCCAGGTCATCAATAGCTAGCCAAGAGAGGGATACCGGCTGGTGGTGTGATGATGGCAACACACCTCATTAGTGACATCAGGGCTGGGTGGCTCTCAAGAATCACTTCCTGTCGAATGCAGGGCACTTGTGGAAGATGCAGGCATGCCTTATAATGCTGGTAGAGGCGCCAAACGTCTCAGGCCTGCCAGTCTCACCCTCTACTGCCAGCTAGCGGTATATCACAATCCTCTCAGTGATACGTTCTAGCATTAGCACAGTCTCATAGCTGGCCTCCCAGTCTTTGAAGAGGGCATGGTCGCTATTACATTATACCAAGGGCATAATCATATAAATTCATCATGCACCCCTTGGTGCATAAAAATGCCATGCCTACTTACTTACCTGCCAATGAGCTGATGATGAGCCTGAACTAATACCAGATCTAAATCATTTCTTGCATGTCCATTAAATCATGAATGCAACTTATTGTGATTGATAGCTAGCTAATTCAAGTAACCTACTTGCATGTAGTAAATTGAAAGGATTCCGCCACTCCGAGATTGCATGGCACTTCCTTGTGTAGCTCAGGGCATGCTCAGCATGCCACCCAGTAAATGTTAAAAGCTCCGAGCTTTATATCGTACCATGGCAGTTTCAGCCCAGTGTTAGAGATGCTTCGAAATGCAAGGAATAAGAAACAGCAAGAGGTTGGTAAAACGTAATAAACCATGCTAGGTAGGCTGTGATGAAAGCAAAAGGGGCAACGATAATGCGATACGTTGCTATGGCCATAGTGTAGTGCAGTTGCAGTGCATATAACGCACGGCAATGTAAGGAAATAACTTCAAATCGCGAAACTGGTTCTGGTGGTAGGTAGAAGGTATATGATACGTCAACATGACTCAGGTAAGATGGTTATATAGTTCTTGCTGTCGTGTTTTGTCACGACTCCGAGCAATGTGTGTATGAACTAGGAGTCGTTAGGGGTTGTTTCTTCGTCATGAACATTAACGCCCTGGCCAGTAACGTCTTCTCCGTGGTACGTGTACTTCAAGGAATCCTTCGGGATTTTACCCTTTATTAACGACTCTTGACGTCGCTCCTCGTTGTCCATTCGGTCAAGGAGTACATGACGACATGTAAAAGCAAATCGTAGTGCGCCACCTGGTTTAACTTCATGCTTTACCACACAGTTAGTATTTGTTTTACTCTGAACAAGTACAGCCCAAGACATACCTCATAGTGCTTGTGGATCTCGGTCCCATGCATTACCACCATGTCTCCATGGTTTAAGGTGAAAGAAATGACTTCTTTCTTGTTCCCGGAAACACTCTTGGCTTTGGGGCCAATATCGGACTTCCTCTTGGGTCTGAAACGCATCTTAGCTGGTGAACCAAGTGAAAGCGTAGCAACCGTTGGGCTAAGCTCCTTTTCCCCATCATCATGGTACTAGAAGTCCGTGTTAGTGTTAATTGAATAGTCCCAGTCTAAAGGGGTACAAAGGCCATCCATCTATGGAAACGTACGTTAATGACTGATGACTCGAAGTATCCCAACGATAGCAGCTCATTGAATGGAATGAAATCGGAGGGCATCGATCCTTCTGCTGCTTTGAGGTCTTCTTCTTGGGCAAGGGTATTGAGGGCATTTATCGCCTTCTTCCCAGCCCATGTAAGTCGATGTAACGACTTCAGGATTGGAGGCGGTGCCTCACTAAACCCGCGGGAAGATTTTACGACCACTCCAAATTTGTAGTATGCACCCTATAATATGACATGTTAGTTACATTATGGTACTTTGCCATTGTTCTTACTTACCCAATTGCTTTGGAAATGTGACGTGACTTGTTCACTTCTCCTTCCTAGTCCAGTTAGCATATCAGTCTTTGCAAGTGTTCTTGATAGTGAGGTATTTACCTGCGTGCATTGCTGTATTTCGGCGTAGGCCGATATCGACCTGTTGTGTATCACGAAAAAGCTCATCAGGCCCCATCAACTTCTTGTTGATCTCTTCCGTTGCACGGAATATGATAACCCCACCAGCCAGTTGGCCCTCTTGGTCGCTAGGAAGTGTGTAAATGTCGGTCTTATAGCCGCCGATGTGCTTTTCGTAATGGGAAACCAACTCAGAGTTAATATATTCCTTAGGTCTAAATGTCTGTTGTTCCAGCTTGACATCATCTGCGGTCATGGTGTTAAAGGGGACCGTGTATTCGAAGTTGCATTCTGGGTTTTCGCAGTCCCAACCTGTCCATCTGAGCCTGCGGGAACAGCAGCCACATATGGAACAGACAATACCATTCCGGCAAGCTGTGCCTGTGCCGAATTTATTGTCGCTGGAAATAGTTGGTAACGGTGGAATAAGCGGCTGTAAAGGTTCGCTTGATCTGTGGGCAGTCCTCTCTCCTAAGAACTCGCTGGTATAGGTAAGATCAGTTGGACTACCAGGTGTGGCATTTGCGAACTTGAATAGCTCTCTGCAGTTATAGTTGAGGCATGTCCAACCTCCTTTGTATTGCTCCTTGCTGACTTGATTGCATGTGTCGCAAGTCATTTGTGGACAGCCTTGATCTCCAATCTGCTTTTCCTCTGACCCGGACATACCAGGCGCCCACCAAGATTGGGAGGTGAGGTCAATTTTCTCAAATCGCACCATCCAGTGAATCATTGTGGTATTCCGCCCATGAGTTTTGACAGGCCACATGTCGGTAATGTGGAAGTAGTCAAGTATGTTGTAATAATGCGAGGGTACCGTGGGCCAAAGGCTATTCCCCTCTCCTAGAAAACGGTTAAGATACTAGTCCCGACTTTTGTAAATACGTTTTGACTTACCAGCAATCATTACAATAGCCTGGTCGCTTTCTTTAGCTGCAGACAATGTCTTAACCAGTGAGCTGTCTTCTTCTTGACTTTTTACTCTGAGAAGCTCTCCCGTCTTCGTGTCTCTCGCACAGCCTCCACCACTATTCAGCAATTAGTGTCAATGTCCCAATAAGACCATGAAAGAGTGCTCACATAGTCGTGATAATGACCTGGCTTGAGAAGATATCTTGGTCTCCAACCTTTGAGTCAATCATCATTCCATAAGCTACCCCAAGATTTCGATACAGGCTGCTTTGATGTGCCCGAAAATAAGGCAATGCGTTACACATTGCAGCCCTAGTATCAGACCAAACCTTGGGCATTCCTGACGGCATCGGCTTGCCAACGTGAAGTTGGACAAGATCTTTCTTGGGTGGAACGGTAATGTCCACCTTGCTAATGGGCTCTGTCGTAGCATCAACAGGAATGGTCTCGGGAGCCGTGTTTTCAGCCTCAACAGCTGCTGCAGAGGTAATTGGAATGGAACTATGTGCCTCGATATTGTCGTTATCTGGAACGTTTAGTTCAGGAGAAGCTCATAAACATCAAGGCGTGATTTCATACCTATATAGCTTTGTGATTGCAGCTTTGAGCGGGTTCGAGTCGAGGGCCCTGCCTCTGTTCGGCGACTTCTGGCTGCTGGAGAGGCAGCGACGACTGCATCATCGTCGCTTCTCCGACGCTTCTTGACCTGAATTGGGCCATTGGCATGTGCGGCTGGGATATTTCCGGCCATATCTACGTAGGAAAGGTAGGATTAATAGTGCGGAATAAGCGAATATGCTATCGGAAGGAGCGGAATAGCGGCAGCGACATAACCATAACGCTTAATCAGATTACGATGAAGTCGGCGACACTTACCTGATATGATGAGATAGTTGTCGCCGACAACTATGGTTAGTTGGTTAAGAGAGACTATAGAGGAGAAGGTACGATCTTCGCCGACAAGATTTATATGAGGGGAAGAATATCAGTGCCAGCTTTTACTATGGACTTGAGAAGTAGAGTTGTCGACGTAATACGAGTCGTCGACGTAATACGAGTCGTCGACGTAATAGGGGTTGTCAACGTGATAGGGGGTCGTCGACGTGATAGGGGGTCGTCGACGTAATAGGGGGTCGTCGACAACTTTGGTTAGTTGGACAAAGAGAAATCGGAAAGAAAAGAAGTAAGCCTTGTCGACAAAAACTATATCAAGGAGAGGAAGTCGTCACCACGTTTCCATAGGGGGTTGGGAGAAGTAGAGCGGGCGACGAGAAGTGAAGTGGTTAGGGAGAAGTGAAGTGGCTGACAAGAAGTAAAGTGGTCGGCGAGAAGTAAACTGGTTGGCGAGAAGTAGAGTGGTTGTGAAGAAGTGAAGTGGTTCAAGGAACGGGGAGTCGCCGACGTATTTATATGGCGGGTTCTGTTGGGAGCAAGTTACTAGGAGAAGGAGCGGAGGGTGCGCAAGATTTAGGTGGGCACACCAACCCTGCCAGGATGCTTGCTGAAGTGCAGTGCACAGACAGGGAACGATGGGATGAAAAGACCGGAAAGACACTCAGGAGGAAGGAACGAGATGGGCAGAACGAAATCAGTTTCTAGTCACACATCTAGGCTCTAGCGTTTGCATGGTCACGAGTTCACTCAGATGGTACATGTATGTAGAAAACGGGCTGCTCTTGGAGGTTGTTTACAACAGTGAGCATACCTATGTAGGTATTGCGCATGCTTGTTTAGATTGAATGTCCTACCTATCGAGCGTATATACTCTCTGTCTTGTCATATAGCAACTTATCACTTGACATGCAGTTAGCCTAAGGCATATTGGTTGACTACCTATACTAACATCACGTAGTTGTCAAGTCGCTGTGGTGTTGCTTAAGGATGATAGGCATCAAAAGACAAACCTGGTGTAGGTTGCGTTGCAGGTGATGCTAAGCTTGAACAGTGCCTCCGGGCTACGTAAGGTAGATATCGAACATGGAGCGTCCAGATGGGGAAACGTGATCCTATTCACACTGCAACTGCGATGCAGCCAAACCTTATTTTGCAATCGTTGACAAATCCTAGGAAGCTTTGACAAGAATACGTTTGCCACTGCAGCTTGGGCTTGTCTGTGTCTGAGATGGGATGACTCCACAATTCTTCACAACAGGCGTAGGACTGGAGGTATGATATCAACCTTGGAAGCAACCTCTACGGGTATCTTGGTCACTACTGCCTAGGTACCTAGTGGCATTGAAACTTGAACCAATGGGGTGGGGGAAAGCTTTGAAAGGGGTCCATGCTTAGCTGACCACATGCTAACTGACTACCTAGGTACATAGGTGCCTGCAAGTGTTACACTACCACAGATTCCGTAGTGTGTCACATGCATGGTGCTGCAGTCGTGACTGGTGTGTGATGGTTGCACGTACCTAGCGTTTAAGGGGTAATCGTTGGGGAAGAGTCTAAGGGGTATCTGGTATGGTTTATCAAGAACCCACTGGACTACCCATCTGAAGGGGTAAACTAAGCCCCTTGAACCAGGAGTTCATATTGGATGCGATGTGGTTGGCGAATATTACAGCTTTAAGATCAGCAGCATAGACGAATGTAAATGGTCTCCTGGTATATGCCTAGTGCAATCCATGGATCAAAGGTGGTTGTGAAAAGTCACTTCAATACCCATTCGTTCTAACGATTAATACATGGTTGCTGCAATGAATGTGGTAGATGTTAGTTGATATCGGCACTTGATACAAACATAATAAGCTTTCTCTAAGAATTGACCCCAGCAGAATGCCAATAGGCAGTTTTTATGTGCGGCAGGTGATAGTTGATGTTAGTGTGGGGATGAGAACCAAAAGAGAAAGGGCGATGAATAGGAGTTACTAGTTGCATGTACCTAGGTAGGTACTTACCCCTATGTATATATCACCCATGCACATGAGTTCATTATTGTACCTAGGTACCTCTCAGAGTACCCCTTATGCCTTCCCTTTGAATGGCCAATACAGCTACCTGCTTCCATGTTCAGTCAATGCTGCCCCAACCTACCAACCACTTGCACATTTGTGTAGATGCGGATGACCATGTGTAATATCAGATGACTGCCAACTTATGAGTCTCGGTAGGTAGTGCCTACCTGGCTTTCTCAGAGGGCCCAGGCTCGCCACCCCCCCCCCGGACCAATTGGCTGGCGGTGGCATATACGGAACTGTTGGGTTTGCTGTAGAGAATACGTGGCTGGAAACCATGGAATACTTCTGAGTGCAATTTACGATTCCGAGATAAGTGATGCCATACTTTAGTCTATGGGGATGGGTTGTGCCTATGTCAATCAAACGGGTGTTCCCAGACAAGTGGTTGTGATTGCAGCTAGGTTGCCGCCTCTGGAAGCATGTGGGCTATTAACGTAGGGATGTTATGTCATGTAGGGAGCTAATTCTGAACATAACAAACTGTATTGTATATTCAAGTGGGTATCTACATAGTGAATATATTGCAGTGGTGGTTTGCCCTAATTCATACGAGAGATTGTGGGGTCTGTCTAGATGTAGACCCCAGCTACGATATTGTTGAAACCTGGTGCGAATAATATCCAACTAGATGACCCAAAATACCATTTCTAGATGCTTAGGTATGCTTTGACAGGGACAGATTGCTAAAGGTAGAGGCTTGGTGGAATCAACAGCAAAGGGGGGCCACCAGCAAACTGGGGTGCAGCAAGTACCCACCGACAAGGAGAAGGTCAACAGGGACGATGAAGAGGCTACACATATTTTAGCTTAGGTATCAGTTAGTGGGGCCATTCACCTAGACTCACACCTCCTGCTTGAAGTCTTCTGCAGAAGGAACGTGGAAACAAGACAGGTCATTTGGCAGCACTTGGTAGTTAGGCCCTTCGATGACAACTAGGCGGCTATCATAGCAACACATTAGCCATATGTTGTCTGATAGCAATGCTTGTCATACCATAATAACAAGCAAAGTGAATAAACCAGTCTTGTGTTGCTGAACTAAAGTTGGATATTATTCCCAATCCTTCTGTCAGCTCCTTTTATGACTGTCCGAAGTAGGCATTACGCCTGTGGTATCCACGTCGAAGTGTTCACCAAGGCCTAAGCCAATATCACAGTGTTAACATCAATGGGGCCAGATTACGCCAGGCCCCCCCCCTATTTGCTAAAGAACCTCGTGATCTGGACGGGTAACTAAATACACGACTGTGTTCCTTGCTCAGATGACGCAGCCTTCATCATGATAGAAGGCATGCTACCATAGCTAGGAGAATGATCAACATATACATGTATCTCCAGCTATCTAAGCCCAGCGTATTTGAACCCCACAGCCCTTCCTGAGCTTCAGAGCCCCAGCATGAACCTCACCGACGTATAAAATACCTCAGAAGGTTTAATCCGAAGCATATCAATCCCTCACCCGGTGGTCCTCTCCACAGAAACCACACAATTTCTTGTGCTCCCATTCCTCAGGCTAAAACCCGGTACTAGACGAGGCTTGAGAAGCACTCTCGTAGCTAGCATGAGGCATCCAGTAGTGATAATAATCGGGATATATGAATTTGGCTGTGTTTCAAGACTTGAACCTGGGTGCGCAGGGCTTGTATTTTAGTCTCCTGGATAAGCTGTACCGCCATAGTGCATTGGCGAAGCCGAGGGTTTTTCCTATGGCAGTAAGTGCCGGGTCTAGTAACCGTTCTTTTATATGAAGTCTGGAATGGAATCTTGGGTTCCTTAGCCTGGGAGATATCACTTACTAGGTAGACAGAGTGATACGGACGAAGAAAAGGACAGCTGGCTCTAGTAACTCGAAGTTTAGAGGTATGCTCTCCGAGTAAGATCACCGAAGGCGGCCTGCCCGTAGCCTGTAGGCAACCGCACTACATAGACCACCGAGCCCAGATAACCATCAGCACCATTGAACTCTGCGTGCGTTTCGTTGTTCTTACTATGTAGACAAGATCCGGCATCGTTGTGTCCTGTCTCTAGCGATTGGGATAACCTTGGATCCCTGTGCCGGGTTTCCATCGGACCATAGCCTCGAATATTATGTCTCTCCATTCATCAACAATCTTTGTTCCGTGACTCTTCGTTTTCAGATGACGTACTTAGATTTTACTACCTATGATCCCACCTAGCTCGGGATCTCATTCGTATGACATAGTCTCGCGATATATATAGATCATGATAGTAAATGTCTGCTCGAGAACGGAATCTTTCCGCGCAGAAATCGTGCGTGTGCCCTACTTCGTAGATCATTCAACACGAAGGTTTCGCGAAGACGACGATCTAATCCCCACACCCCCACCCCCTATACTTCCGGTTCCCCGGGTGTAGGTAGGCAGTTACTCAACTACTTATTTGCTGGACCAAATCAGCTGATGCCTTCATAAACGATGTTTTGATCTTTCATATCCTTGGACGGCAATGCATAATAGAAGTCATTCATAGGCGAATAACTAGACGGGATGGAACATCTATTACAGACCTTTCCCGAACATACATCTCGATTACCGAGGACCAGCCTGGCGGGCATCCCACAAATACCCAGACTTAAAGCCGGGGTGAACCCCAGATGCCGAAATATGTGTGGACTCTGATTGGCTGGCCTGCTGTGTACTGTACCAATTCGGATAGTCGCGGGGTTGTGACAGGGATTGTGACTGGAGGAAGATCCCGGCCTAGCGGAGTAAGCACCCTGGTAAGCTCCCCTACCTATGAGGCTATGAGTGCTAGCTAACCCCGGATTCCGCACCGGCAAGGACGAGCGTTCACGTAGTTAACTCCATGTAACCGAATACCTAATTACCGACTATCTGGGGGCTGGGCTGACCGAAGTCGCTGACCAATAACTTCCTTTCTCTGAGCTGTTGGAACGAAGCTCTCGTCAGACATCCCCTTCTCTCATTCCGAGCTGAACACTGAAAACCATCGTTAAACGCCGGTAAACATTCTGACTCTCCCTATTCGCGGATTCTTCCCATCGTGTCTTGGATAGCTATAGCTATATTTAGTTATTTACTTACATAACCACAAAGATGGTGTTTTCATCGCCGTCATGGGTCCCAAAGCTTCCATTCGGTAGGTGAATTGCATTGTTTTGCGTTGCGTGTTAAACCAGCGGAATGCTTGGCCCCCTAAAACAAACACGCATCACTTCCTTCCCAAGCTACACTCGCAAGTAACGGGGAAACGAAGCGACGTAGTGATCGTACCGTTTGTTCTTGGCCAAATTACTTACACACCTCGCCCCGCCTTACCTTGCTGCTTGTAGGCCTACCGTCTTTGCTTACTATGCACATACAGACCCGCCGGATTCCATTCCCATCCATGAGTTCTGGGGTAACGAGAAGTACGGCCGGCTGCCGTTCGACCGGTCACGGAACCCGTTCACCTGCGGGCTGACGGGCCGGACCTACACCAATGCCGAGATGGCCGAGCGGCTCGAGCTGTTGGCACGGGCACTGGCCGCGCGGTTGGGGTGGAGCCCGTCCCATGCCACGCCGTGGGATAAGGTCACGGCCGTCTTTTCTTTCAACTCGGTAAGTCCACCAGGTCAACCAGCGAGTGGATGTGCTTGCTTGGTCTGATGCAGCGACATATGAGTTAATTATGCTCGTTCCGTGCTCTCCTGCCACTCAGGTACGCCGAGACCGAGTATAGCAGGGGGCAGGGAGCGAGAGATGGGGGGGAGGGGGGCTCATCGATATATATCACATCTTACCTATGCTAGAACACCTACTGACCAGCATCCATGAGGGACACCCAATCCCTAGATCGACTACATCACGTCGAACTTCGCCGTGCACCGGCTCTCGGGCATCGTGACCCCGGCCAACGCCATGTACTCGGCGCCGGAGCTGGAGCACCAGCTGCGGTCCTCGGGCGCGACGGCGCTCATCACGTGCGTCCCGCTGCTCGAGACGGCGCTGAAGGCGGCGCGCGCCGTCGGGATCGCCGACAGTCGCATTTTCATCATGGAGCTGCCGGGCTCGTACGACAAGGTCCCGTTCGCGACCCTGGACGATTTGATCGCCGAGGGCCGCGCCCTCCCGGAACTGGAGCCGCTGGCGTGGACGACGGGGCAGGGCGCCCGGCAGGTCGCCTACCTGTCCTATTCGAGCGGGACTTCGGGTCTTCCGGTCAGTACCGACGACTACCTCCTATACTTTTTATTCTTGATTTACTGTTCCGTTTACGTCTCTGGAGAAATAACACTCCATTACATCTTGCCCACTCGTACGCCAGTTCCTTCAGTTCATCGTTCAACTGACTGACGAATTTCGTTTCTCATTTGAGGGAATCACAGAAAGCCGTGATGATCGCGCACCGCAACGTCATCGCGAACATGATGCAGATCCGGTGGTTCGATGAGGTGGGGAGGCGAGCGCAGGGCATCGAGACGCAGACCCAGGTCGGCCTGCTCCCGCTGAGCCACATCTACGGGCTGGTAGCGGTGGCCAACGCCGGTATCTACCGGGGCGACGGTGTCGTCGTGCTCCCGCGGTTCGAGCTGAAGACGCTGCTCGAGTCCATACAGAAGTACAAGATCAACATGCTGCATATTGTAAGACCCCCCTTCCTTTTTCTTTCCTTTTTCTCTTGTATTCCTTTTTGTCCCCCCCCACCCCCCTGTTATAAATAGGTGGCCAAGAGAAAGGGAAAAAGGAGGCTGACTGGCAGGCAACCCTAATCAGGTACCGCCCATCATAATCGCGCTCCTGCGCAACGCCGACCAGTGCCGGCGGTACGACCTCAGCAGCATTCGGAGCGTGTACACGGGGGCGGCGCCGCTGGGGGCGGAGACGCACGAGGCGGTGGAGCGGGCGTTCCCGGGCTGGCGGGTGGGCCAGGGGTACGGGATGACGGAGACGGCGACGGTGGTGACGAGCACGGGCGAGAACGACGTGCTGGTGGGCTCGTCGGGTTCGCTGGTGCCGATGACGCGCGCCAAGATCGTCGCGCGTCGGGACGACGACGACCGTGTGGTGGATGGCGAGGCCGAGGTCGAGATCACCGCGCTCGAGACGCCCGGCGAGCTGCTCGTCCAGTCCCCCTCTGTCGCCCTCGGATACCTGCACAACGAGCGCGCCACCGCCGACGCGTTCGTCTGGGACGAGGACGGTCGCTGGATCCGCACCGGCGACGTCGCTGTTGTGCGGAAGTCGCCGAAGGGCCACTTGCACTTCGCTATCGTGGATCGGATCAAGGAGCTCATTAAGGTCAAGGTGCGTGTGAAAAAATCTCTAGTTTCTTTCCCCCTCCGTTTTTCTTCTTTCTCTTGTACTGTTTGGCACGCCAACAAGTTCAATCTAATCTAATCGTGCTTCTCCTTCTCTTTCCCCCCTTTTCCAGGGCCACCAAGTCGCCCCCGCTGAGCTCGAAGCCCACCTGCTCTCGCACCCGGCCGTCGCCGACTGCGCCGTCATACCGGTGCCGGACGAGGGTGCGGGCGAGGTGCCCAAGGCGTTCGTGGTGAAGGCCGCTTCAGTGCCGTCGTCGAAGCCCGACGGCGAGGTCGCGGCCCAGATCGCCAAATACGTCGAGGAGCACAAGGCCCGGTACAAGTGGCTGAAGGGCGGCGTCGAGTTCATCGACGTGGTGCCCAAGAGCCCGAGCGGGAAGATCCTGAGGCGGGTGCTGAAGGATCGGGAGAAGGAGGCGCGGAAGGCAAAGGGGCCGAGGCTGTGATGTAATCCAGGTGTTGATGATGTTGTTGCTGTATGTGCTGTACTGCATTTGGTTGATACACGATGCATGCTCTTGGTTACACGGTAGATGGGCAAGGCGGTTGGTATATAGGATACGATGATTCGTTGTGGATATCTATCTGTACATGAGCACTTTGGATTTGGACTTATCTAGAATGTTTTCGAAATCACACTTCCAGCTTGAGCCACATCGTTGGTCTAGTCAAGGTGAACGGATCAACCAAGTTTGGTGCGGGGGGCAGAATCACACCGAGAAAGTACGCGATAGGTATGATCCGAATCGGATTCGTTCATTCATTCAATGCTACCGAAAGAAGCCTCTAGCGCCGTCCATCCGTCCACCATCTAGGTAGGTATTTATCCCAGTATCATTATGGTCATTCAACGCCTCCCGTCACCAACATTTCAAGCCCGGCCCTTCTGCTTCAGGGTGGCCTCCTCTTCTGCCCGGATCTCCGCATCGACCTTCGCGCCCTTCGACGGCGCGTTGCCGTGCAGCTTGGCTGGCAGCGTGGGGTCTTCCTTGGAAGCCTTAGCCTCTTCGGTCTGAGGCTCCTCCCGGTTCAGCTTGCGCTAGAAAATCATGCTTGTCAGCTTCTCGTACTGTTGCCTATCTGAGAAGGGTAGCAAAAGCCAAGTAAGTAAGAGAGACATACCTCCTCGTTGGCAAGCCGGTTGGCAATCGACCGCTCATCCTCTAGGGGTAACAGTTAGCTTGCTTCATTCGTCCGTCAAGATGTCTCTCGGCAAACAGGGGGACATACTGGAGTCGTTGGGCTGGTGAGAGTTCTCCTTGCCCTGCTCGTAGTCGGGACGGCCTGGGACCTCAGAGTCCTTGTAGTTTCGCTGGTCGCCAGCCTCGCCGATGTTGAGAGACGTCATTGTTGTTTGTGGTTGTAGTGAAGGCAGGTGGTTTGTTGTAGTTTTTGAGTCTGGGATCAAGCTGTCGACTTGTTTGGTTATTTGGTAGAAGTTGTGAAGTTGTAATGGTCAATGTAAGAAACGTATGTGCCTATGGAAAGAAGTAAAGGTGCCTTCTTATATGTAGGGGCGCAACAGTTCTACGTACTTGTCAAACTCGGATGTGAGAGGTAGCTACGTCATAATCTAGAGCAAACTCCTTCATACATACCAAGGTATGGTAATGGTAATCACCTACACGTATGTATCATATATGTGGTAACTGGAAAATGCCTTTCGGTACCTAGGTATCCTACAGTGCCACTTATTCCACATTTTGATGCCGTCAGACGTCTGTACTACTACAGATAATCACTACTATGTTCACTACTATGTGCTAACATCATACCTAACATGATATCAAGATCTGAGGCTCTGACGCCTTCTGCAGGGAATGCGAACAGTGAACCAATTCGGGTACGTCATAGACCCCAGAGTGGGTAACAGTGAGCACCAAAAGCCAACGGCTTCGGGCTGGTCCCTGGAAATAGTGGGGGACTTACTTCGCAGTCTAGCGCTCTTGGCATGGGGCTTCTTGGGCGATCACCCACAGCTGGTGAGGGGCTTTGGCAGCTTTGAGACAGCTGATGGAGTAGGTCCACTAGCGAGGTCCACTGGCGAGGTTCAGAATCCATGCAGCCCTGAACGACAGTTCTCCAAAATTTGACTACGCGATAGCTTCAAGGTGGTACCTGCTAGAGCTGCAACGAACGGCAACAACACAGCCCAATTCCAATTCCACACGCCCAGTCGCCCATCATGTCGCAGTTCCGGGCCAAGAAGCTCGACATCGGATGCTTCCTCAACATCAAGATTATCAGAGACCACTCGAAGAGGAAGGCGTTTGCTCAGTACGAGCCCGAAAGGTTAGCGAACCTGCCCAGTTGAAACCCATGCCTGATATCCGGCCAGTCCGCCGTGATGATCGGTCCCTATCAGCGACCTTCTAACAAAGAGCCCTCGGGTGTTGCAGACAAGCGCTGCGGTACATCATCAGAAACACCACACTTCCCCCGAGGACGCGAGCCGAGGCGCAGCTCCAATTGACGCAGATGCACTGCTACACGCGACCGACGCAGATCCGGGGGCGCTGCATCATGGGAGGGAAGGGAAGAGGTATTTTTCGGGACTTCAAGCTCTCAAGAGTAAGCAAGAGAACAAACATCCATCATGGATTCCCAGCTGCGGTGGCAGTGTCCGAAGAGTAGCTGCTGACTTCTTCTTTCAAAGTACAATTTCCGAATGGAAGCCCTCGCTGGCAATCTCCCTGGTGTCCAGAAGGCCAGTTGGTAGACAGATATCTCCCGGAATTAGACAATTATAGCTGTGGTTATGCATTAGTATTGCCATAAAAAGCTTACCTGAGTGCATGACGGCTTGTAATGATGCCGGTAGATATCCCAAAGTTGATGTACTATAGGTGTATAAATGAATAACGAAGCCTTGTTGACCTAAGTGTACATTCCATAATCAAGGCTCCGTCCTAGCCGATTGACAGAAGCCGAAGGGATATGGTAGTCATTCCTACCTACCACATTGTCATTCGGAAAGGTAGGCACTTGCATATCTAGTTGTCTAGAAGTAAGGTCGCAGGCAGAACATTGGGGTCTGTTTCGTTGATGCCATACTGAATCTCACATCTGCAGCTGCAGCTTCCCTCATACATCCATAGCTTGCAAAGGCTACGTGCGCGCCTTTGTTTGTCTACATGCCAACTCCTTTTTCTTCCTGCCTGGAAACCGCAATTTCCAAGATAGAAGCCACTGCAGCTGCACTTGAGTGATTATTCAACCAAATCAACCCAGCCCTTTCGATACAGTTAAGATACTTTGTATCATCAAACAACAAATAGCCATCTTAGCACCTTATTTACTCCTGGTGATCCAAGGTCTTCTTCCCAAATCGACGTGCCGTTGCCAACTTCTACACGTTACACCTCCATTGCCGACTCGACTCAACAAGAGTTACCTCACCATCTACCTGGTGATCTCCTGAGATGTTTCGAAGAAAGTGGTCGGCTCTTCCAGCCGATCCCGCCTTCCCTTCCGACCTGAAGAAGCTCGGGTATGCAGGCCTATTCTCACTTACCCCGTGCCGCATCTACCTCCTAGTTCTTTCCTTGTAGATGCTGTTTGCTGACTTGACCCCTCGCAGCTACTTCATCAACGATAAGGATGAGATCCGATCCATCGAGAACCCCGACTACTATTTCAAGTACTTCATCAGCCGCAATGAGCGCTACAACGAGCGGCAGAGATTCGCTTTCAACCGTAAGCAAATCGACCTCGAGATGCTCATCTTGCCCCGATCGATTCTCATCGTGACTAACCAACTCTTCACCACTTCCCCCCCGAACCAACAGAAGCCATCGAGGAGGAAATCCACACCCGCCTCACGGCCCTCGGGCTGCGCAAGATCCTGCTCCCCCTCGGCACCACGGACCCGCGCCAGCCACACGTCCCCATCTTCGCCAGCCGCGACATGGGCGCGGACATGGACACTGCTTCTCGAGTCCAAGACCCCCAGGGACCCCCATCGCGCGTCGTCGTGATCTTCGGCGAGACCGCCCAGGACCTCGGCGTCATCGCACACCGCGTCATCGGCGGGCCCGGCGGCATCAACCAGGGCTCTATGGTGTCCGTGGTTTCGGCGCTCCTGCAGCAGCGGGCCTCGGCTACGGACGCCCAGCCGCCAGGCATCATCCTCGCCAACACGGGACAGCTGCTGTGGTGGGAGCCTCCGAAGCACAACCACCTCAGCGGTCAGGACCAGGACCAGAAACAAGACCAGGACCAGAAGCAAGACCAAGTTCAGTTGCAGAAACAGGAAGCCCGCGCCATGACGCGCGTCGGCTTCGACTCGGCGCCCATGCGCAGCGCCGTGCACGAGGGCGTGCTCGTAGACCTCGATGTCGCGGGGGGAGGAGGCAAGAACCGCGTGCCGGGCAACGGCGATATCGCCGAGCACGTGCGGTACGTGTTCGAGACGGTCGTTCCGGCGCTCGTACCGGCGGGGGCCAAGCTGGACGTCGTGGCCGTGGGAGACGCCGCCGATGCCGTCGAGCGCTACTTCGACTGGGGCGCGACGTGGGCGCGCTGGCGAGACCGCATCGCCTGCTTTGCCAATGTGGGGGGCTACTACCCGAGCTGGGAGATCAAGTGCGAGGGATTCCGGCGGTTCTTGAGAGAGGTGAGCTGCCCCTTCTTCCTTACCCTGTAGCATGGCACTTTAATTAATATATCCTTACCCCTGAATTCCATTTTCCTACCACTTGAGTTGGATAGTTCCGATCTTGACCATCAACGAAGGAGAGAAATAATAAAAAAACCAAGAAGACAAAAGCTAACACCGGTTCCCTACCTCCCCATGACAGAAAGCACGCGCATACATGCCCTCCCTCGAGCCCCTCGGCGTCATCCTCTCGGGGCCCGACGGCAACCCGCACACGACCTCGTTCACGGAGCTGGGCTGCCCCGTCTTCAGCGGCGGCACCGAGCACTTCACCGAGCTGCTGCTCGTCAAGGGCCAGGCCGAGATCCTCGCCTTCCTGCAGGAGGTCGCGCTCGCGGACGATTCCGATGGTAACAAGGGCGGTGGCTACAAAAACCCGGACTTCCACGTCGTGTACACCGACGTCTACGAGGAGGAGAGGGACGAGTACAATGCGGGCTGGAAGGACTGGCAGGACCAGGTGGGCCAGCAGCCGGTGGTGGAGGTCTTGACGCCTGGTGGTGGCGGTGGCGGTGGCGGTGGCGGTACTGCCGCTGCCAATGCTGCTGATGAGAAGCTTGAAGACATCAGCGAGGAGCGCATCGTTGAGATGGATGATATCGACAACAACAGCAACAACCGCGACGGTGACAAGGGAGACGAGGAAAAAGAAGCCAAGGATGCGGCGGATAAGCCTGAGCCTGGACCCGAGGCCCAAGCCCAAGCCAAGAGCCATGACGGCGGTAGCAAGGACGATGATGAACATGAGCAGCTCGAGCCTCGTCTACAAGGGCTGTATATCTGAGATTGGTTTTGAGCTCAGGTTTATGACGCTAACGGCAATAGAGGCCCCAACGAGGTGAGCGAGGCGAAAGTGGCAATGAAGAGGACCGTTTGGTTCCTAGGCTTGCCCACCTAATCAACGTTGGCTGCTTTACAGTGCGGGTGTGAGGAAACAGATGAATGAATGAATAGCTGAAGCCTGCCTACCTACTTAGGTAGACAAGTTGTTTTTGCCGAGTTAGCAGGCTAGTGATTTCAGGGGCTTCGTTGCGCGTTGCTAGGTGTCTAGACAGCATGTAGAGGTCAATCTATCTACTAGGTACCCAGTTCATTCACAACTCTTCTACTCTACAATACATTCGACAAGTTGCTTTGAGGTAGGCGTCTCCGCGTTTTACTCTGCGGTTGGTCATATATACTTGATGTAGATGTCGCCTTTCTCTCGCCCCTGAAAGTTTTCGTAGCTTCATTACCGACTACATTCGTAGTCACCAAGTCAGCTGAATCGGTCCAGAACGAGATTCGACAATAAGATATGGCAGTAGCAATAGAATCAATAGGGGCAGGGGAAAGCAAGTCCATGTTAGTGTAGCAGTATCCTTTTGACTGGATAATTGCAATTCGGCATATCGTGAGCCTACTCACGACTTACTCCTATAGGGAGCTGTTAGTATATACAGACATATGCACGAAGATCCATCCAACCAACCATACAGTGCACTAACTACGTAGGTAGCTAGGTGTTTAGATAGCCAGAAACCGCATGCTCCGTCTAGATCTCATCTCGTCTCATCGAATCCTTTGGATTGAACTCAACTCAACTCAGGCCCAGACAAGAGCCGCAATGCCCGTCTTAGGCGCCTCGAGCTCCTCAATGATATCCCGCGCCCTCCTCGTCCTCTCCCGGACGACCTGCTCCTCCGCCTCCCACCGGCCCACGCTCCTGTTCTCCTCTTCCTCCCCAGCAGCGTCCCTGTTACCACCACTGCCGCTACCGCTACCGCTACCGCTACCATTGCCGTCGCCCCACAGGCCCAGCCAGCCCGACTTCGCAGCAGCAGCAACCTTCTTGTCCTCCTGCCTTTCCTTCTCCTTCTTCTCCTTCTCCTCGCGCGCCAGCCGCTCCACCATCGCAGCCCAGTTCGTAAGCCCGGACTCGAGGCAATCCTTGCACGTCTTCTTGGCGTGCTCGGCCGCCTGCGCCTCGTTACCACTACCGCCCCCGCCTCTCAGCTTGAGCTTGTGCAGCTGCTCCTCGGCCAGATCGACCGCCTCGCGCGTCCACGCCAGCCCGTCCTCGCGGCCGCTCCTACTGCCATTCTTGCTACTGCTACTACTACTGTTGCTGTTGGTGCTCTTGCTGCTCATCGCGTAAATAATCTCGCCGATGTACAGGTTCAGCCCGGCCTCCTCGCAGAGTTCGCCCGGATCGCGCGCCGGCGGCGCGCTCCCGTCGTCTGGGGGCGGCGGGTACGCCGGCTCCAGGACCACGCTCTTGATCAGGCTGGAGACGTTCTCCATGGTCCAAGGCGAGGAGGAGGACGAGGAAGAGGTCCCTGTCCCCGTGTCGCCGCCGAAGGCAACCTCGCTGCTGACTGCCGCCATTGCTGATGATGACGACGGCTTCCGTCTCGGCTGCTGCTGCTGGGGGCTCGGTAGGGACCGGCGCGCCCGCAGTATGGAGATCAGGATCGGGAGCGCGGCCTCCACGTCCCCGCCGCGGGCCTTGTGCGTCGCCAGCGCCGTCAGGCTCGCGAGCACGTTGGCCGAGGGCTTCCTCCCCTCCTCCTCCGAATTATCGTCCCGGAGGACGTACGTCTTCTCGTCGTAGGGAAGCAGCGGCCCCCCAGGTCGTGCCGCCCCACTGCCCTCGACGGCCAGGGCCAGCGCGCGCTCGTACATGCGCGCGGCGGCTTCCGGCGCGCCCTTGAACTCGAGCCAGGCGGCGTGCGCGAGCGCGGCGTCCATCTTCTGGCGGGCCGAGAACCCGCGCGTGGCCAGCACGCGCCCGTAGTACGCCTCGGGCGGGTCGTAGGCGCGGTCGCAGTCCTCCTCGCGCGGCGCCGGCGGCGACCCCGCCGCGATCGGCGCCGGGTGCGGGTTCGACGGCCCCCGCACCTGCGCCGCCGGGAACACCAGGTGCCGCGTCGTGTCCACCACCTGGTCGTCCAGGTGCTCGGCCGCCCGCCCGCACAGCATCAGGATCTGGTGGTACCCGCGGCGCCAGGGCTCGCTGGCCGCCGTCGCGTCGAACCCGACCTCGCCGTCGTCGCGCGGGGGGAGGAGGGCGCCGCCGTCTAGGCTCGGGTCCTCGAGGCGCTCTAGCACGTTCTTGGCGTACGCGCCGGCCTGCACCCAGTCCGTGGCGAAGACGTCGGTGCGGTCGGGCGCCCACCGCGCCAGCCGCGAGCGCGCCCGCGTCAGGTACGTCCACTCGTGGGGCGTCGGGTACCGGCGCTCGAGCCACTCCTGCTGCAGGCTCCAGTAGATGGCCACCGTGAGCCCGAGGATCGCCCACAGCGACACCGTGTACTTCCCCGCCGTCAGGAACTCGTGCGCCAGCCACCGCTTGCGCTCCGTCGTCAGGTACCGGAACTGCTGCTGCTGCTTGTTGTTGTTGTTCCGCCTCCAGGCCGAAAGCGGCACGGCTAGGAAGGGCAGCTGGGGTCTCGGTGTGCTGAGGTTCGCGGGTCGGGTGAAGAAGCGGACAGCTGTCGCTGGGGCCGTGGGCGTTATTGCTGGATTCGAATTGTTGGTCGCCGCGCTGGGCGGGGCAGCCGGGGGAAGAGAGGGGGAACGGCTGAAGAAGAGGAGCAGGGGGGAGGAGGATCGCCGGCGGACGGCGAGGAGACGCAGACGCCCGGCTAGGGTGCGCGGCTGTTGCTGCCGCAACATCTTGGGCAGTGGTTGGATGGTCCTTATGTGTCTGTTTTGGGAGAGTTTCGTTCGAGGGAGAAGCGCGTGGAAATCAATCGGGGCCGCTCATGGTGCAGCAATTATGTAGTTCGCTGACTGCATGGAGAATTAGTTTGTTGGTTGGTGCCCGCCGAAGATGAAGATTGCGAATACCTTCGTTTGCTCTTCGGACGTTAAGTAATTAATTAACTTCAACTAGAATTCGCTGTGGACCTTCGTCATGGTGCTACCGTTAGTATCTTGGCAGCTGTATTTATAGCGGTCTTTACTAAACTAATCACTGAAGTCTGATAGGTCCAGTGCACCGATTGCTGGATTAATGCATACCAGCAACAGCGTTCTCCTGTGATAATGCAATAATGCAATAATGCAATATTAATGTTAACTTGCAGTGTCGTTCTACAGGAGAATCACCATTCCATCTAGCTTCTAATGCAACACCGTCGAGTCCTGAATATTCCCTCCTTGTATACCCTGAAGAATGGCATCATTCATTTCCAGAGGAAGTATTGCTATGAAGTAGCGGGCTGGGACACCAGAATGCAGGCATCAACTAGGTACCTAGGCAGGTAGTCACAAGCGATATATTCGTTACACAATCGGTCAGATGCTCGTGACCTAGGACAAACACGAGTGTTTCCTGATGATACAGTGAAACTCATGTGTACATCGAAATAATTCCCGGCAACGTATCTTATTAGCTGCTTCAAGAAATAAGTAGATAGTGTCTCTTAATCACACCCCTGAAACAACTAGATGGTTCCTATAGATAGGCACAAAAGCATCATACCTAGTCCTATCATTTACTCGTAGAAAGGTGAAGCGAAACCCCAAAACGCCGATATATGCCAGCGAACCATGCGGCGGCAAAACGCATACCATGTTTGAATACCGATTATGTGTGAAAGCAACTGTGGTTTAGCTCGTAGCTCATGGGTTGTTTGACTTCGGAAGATACCTGCTTCGGAAAGCGTTACTGATAGTCCCTCTGAGACTACCTATCGTGCCGGCATCCCCCATATTGCTAGCCAATGCCTCTTCGAGCGCAGATTGCGTCACGGATGCATCTGTACGGAGGGCATGGGTCAGTATCACACTCCAGTTAAGCAGCCAGGTGAGCGAGAGGAGAAGCAGGGATAATATACCGTCGAGGTCACTAAAGCTGCTCCCCATGCTGGGCGTGCCATCGCTATCTCGAGAGTACGCCTTGCCCTTCGCAGCGCCCGGGCTGCGGCCGGCCAGCTCCATCGTCCGGCGCGGCGACATCGGCACGCCGGGTCTGTTCCTATCCCGATCCCTGTCGGAAGACCCCTGCACGAATACGGCAGCCGAGCTCGCCGACGAATCGGACGTCTGGGAATGGTGGAAGTTCTCCCCCCTGCCGGCAGAAGAACCCTTAGGCAACCGCCTGGCGAAGTCCCGCGGGTTCCCGCGCAGCGTGGCGCTCAGGTCGTGCTGCCCGCTCGATGACCCGTCCGACGACTGCGGCGGGGGTGGCGGCGGCGGCGGGTTGTACGGCAGGAAGGCGGGCTCCGCATCCTCGTCGTCGTCGTCGTCGTCATCGTCGTCGTCCGCGAAGGACGAAGACGCGTCGTTGCTCTGGAAGCGCGGGGGGCGGCGGATGATCCTGGACTGTGCCGGGCTGGACGAGGACGAGGACGAGGAGGCGGCCGAGCTGGCCTCCTCGGCTGGCTCGGGCGACGGCGGGTCCGCGTCCACCTCGTCGACCGCCGTGGCGATGGGGAGCGACGACAGCCTGTTCCTCTGCGTCTCGGCGCTCGAGCGGTTTGCCGTTGCTGCTGCTGCTGCCTTACCGCCGCCAACACCGCCAGCGCCACCGCCCAGATTCCGGGTTGTGACGACGGCCGTGTTCGAGGACGAAGTGCGCGTTGTCGCCGGCCGCGGGCTGTTACTAGCAGCGGGGGTCCCGGGGACGCTGCCGTTGTCGTTGCGGGGCAGCGGCGAGTCCTTGCGGATGGTCAAGGCCGACGGCGCCCGCGGCTGGCCGCTGCCGGCGGATCCCGTGCGTCGGAGCATCTCGGCTAGGAAGGGGCTCTCGGCGCCCGGCTGGGGCGAGGGCATCGGCGAGTCTCGCACCGCGGCCGCGGCCTTGCGCATCTGGGCTCGTAGCTGCGAGGCATGGCGCTCGGTGAGGAAGGCGACTTGCTGGAGGAGGAAGTCGACGGTCACCTGGAATCGAGAGGCACTTGACGTGGGGGTTGGCTGACCGAGGTTCGAGATTTTGATGTCAGGGGGGCTAACTTACACCTCATTCCCTAGAGCAGGTGGAAATACGATTCACGGTATGATTAGCTAATGGTCTACTCAAGGGCAAGCGTGCTATTCCCAGAATCGGACAAGGACGTACAATCTATTTCTGTCTTCGATACTTTAGATACAACATTCCACAGAGCTTCATCTTTGGAGGGGTCCCAATGCACCTAGACAGCACGAGAACATGCAGTTGTTAGTTGTGTTTCAGACACACGATGCGACAGCGAGACAGGTGAGAGGGTGCTATGTAGGTACATACGGGAGGCGGATCCACAAAGTCGCCTCGTGGGAAAGGAAGCCGGATGAAGACGGTGTAGACCGGCTCCGAACTGGGTTTGGGATAATGTGAAGCCATGGTTCGTCTTTTGCCTCAACTCATTTCACACATCAAACGGTGATTGTTGTCAGACTGGCTGCTATACATGCCCTCTATCCGAGAAGGAAGGGAAGAAGGAAGGCTGCCACCTCGAGCGCGAACGATGTGCAAGGTGCAAGGTGCAAGGTGCAAGATGCGGTGATGTAGTTGTAATCGCTATGTACCTAATACTTAATAAATTAAGTCCAGATCCGTCGAGATGGGGAACCGACAGACAGCTCCAGAAGAAGGGGAGCTGGGGAGCTGCTGGGTATGTTGTAGGTACATACCGTAGCTAATGCAAGCTGAGGACCGCATTTCATGGGTTGCGATAAAGCTCAGCTGCGTCGCCGGAGCTCTTATCGCGAACAGGGGAACTTCATTCGGATGGCTTGGTGGGTGGGCTGCAGGCATGCCCCAGCTGCCCAGGTATGTACTACAGTACTAAAACGGTATAAATCCACAAGTCTAGCGCCCGGGCCACAGGTGTCAAGTGACAGCCCAGGTCAGCCCAGGTGTGGCACCGTGTGGGGTTCTGGTTCGTAACTTACACTCCCACTTACACTCCCACTTACACCTTTGCACCTCTCCTCCATCCACCCATCTGAGCATGCTGCATCTTCTGAGCATCCTGGCATCTCACGGGTAGATGAGACAGTCTCAGTCCAGGGCTTACAAACTACAAAATCTAGGAACGCCCGATGGCCAAGCCCATGGATCTGAACGAAATGGACCTTGACCGAAAGGAGAGTGTGATTGTGTTGGTGCCGTGATACACTCCCAAGCTCCCAAGCTCCCAACTCGCAAAGATGGACAAAGGGAGAGCCGCCAAGCCTACTTTGCCATACCCAGAGCCTCGACCTCGTGACGGGCTATCTTGTGCGCCATTGGCTGCCTGCTCTGACTCCCCAAGTATATCTAACTATATCGATGGGAGTTGCTACCGGCGAGTGCCTGGTACCCTACCCATGATGCCGGGGCGTGCCGACGTAACGTCAGTCGAGGCTTATGATCAACATAAAACTGCCTACCTTATACCGGAGAGAGGGGATCGATCGAGCTCCAACTCACTTTACCTAGTAGCCATACTTACCAGCTCCTATAATCAGAATGAATACCTTCCTACCACTTCCACTCTTACTTTGCATATAAGACGAATCGTATCATGAACGTGAAACGGCGAAGAAGCCCTCAACCAACGATTTTGTGATAGTTCTCGAACGAACCAGGGCTGCGACCTAGGTCCACTAGGGACTACTCAGGCACACACATATATAGCATTGACTGACACAGAAAACAAGCAGCAGCCTTGGCTCGCAATGGAGGTATGAAAACACCAGGCACACACACACTCTCTCTCTCTCTCTCTGTCCCTTTCTCCCCAGGAACGACCTATTATTTCCCACTCCCGGCCTTAGCTATTGACCACAGGACCGCAGCTCCTCACCCCCAAGCGCGGCTTCCCCCCCTGGTCGCAAACGCCCATCCCGCACTTCCAGCCGTCGGCCGGCGGCCTGCTCGCGCTCGCCGACCTCGGCACCATCGCGAACCGGACCGCTATCGTCGGCGGCTCGTCGTGGCTCGACAGCCTGCTGCTGGCGCCGGGCCTGCACTACCAGCAGGCGGCCGACGCCCTGGTCGGCGGCCAGGCCGCGCAGGCCGAGTACGACGCCGTCGAGATCTACAACGGCAAGAGCCTGACCTACCGCGTCACCAACCCGGCCACCATCCGCTACCTGCAGCGCCTCGCCAGCACGGGCCAGAAGGTCGTCGTCGACGTCGCTGCCATCCCCACCCACGGGCGGAGGGGGACGCGCCTTTCTTTTGGCAGTGGTGGCGGTGGTGGGCGCCGCAGTCGGCGTGGCGTCGGGCAGCGCGCTACTATTGTAAGTGGGCGAGGCGAAGCCTTAGTAGTAGTTTCTCATTTTTCAACTTCTTTGGGGTGACCTTATAGGGGTGTGTCCGATGGGGAGGGGTATGGGGGCCGCTGCCAAAGAACGACTCCCACTCACACCTGGCTACTTACCTAGTTAGCAATGCATTTGCTGACTCCAGATGTGTCGTTGCACAGTGGGCTGACCGCGGCTCTGATCTGGGATGGGTGTCGCACCTCCTATACCTCGCCGCGCCCGTACTCACGATCCTCGCGTTCGTCTTCATGATCCTACTGCAGGAATGTGAGTCCAGCCTAAGTGGTCTATGATAAACAGGGGGGGGTCTACTTTCTTCTCAACCTTGGGGAACTTCAGTCTGTGAATTTGGAAAGAATAGAATAGTATTAGCTGACGAAACGGACCCGGCGCGGGGGGTCTACCAAAATCCATAGGGTGGGGTGTCGCGCTCCTCTTGGCCCTGATGTTCTCCCGCATCCTGAACATCTGGGTGATCAAGCAGCGCGCGAAGGAGCGCGTCTCGATCCCGACGCCGCCGCGGTTGCCATCGCCGCCGCCCCTGTCCCCGCTCCCGGACCTCGGCGACCTGCTGACCGAGTACGTTGTGGACCTCGGGCACGGCCGTTCTGTGTCGCTGCGTGGGCTGGCCTCGGACCTCAAGGCCATCACGACGGGGCCCTGGCTGAGCACCAAGACCCACGTGCAGGGTTACCTCGAGGCCACCGCCAAGCTGACCGTCTACCTGGTCGCCGCCTTCAGGTGAGCATCTGGCCTTATTTCTACTATTGATCTGGTTTTGTCGTGTTTCTATGAGAAAAAGAGCGCTTCGATGTCATGGAACTGCTTCGTTGGGACTTCGTATATCTATCTACCTTTCTTAGACAAGTGTCGTGGGCTAGGTCGTTCGTTAGTAGGCAAGCGCGAGTGAGGCTTTCCGGAACGATGTCGTGAAAGTTAGTCGCATGCGCTGACTCTGGGGCGTGGATGGGTGGGTGGGGGCTACATATTAGCGGCAACATGACGCAGTCCGGCAACCTCGTCTTCATGGCGCTCCTGATTATCACTGCCGGTCTGCTCGGCCTGAGCAATGCCCACGCCCGCACGCTCCGCATGCACGGCCGCATCGCGGCGCCCACCACCGACCGTCTGCCGTACCATCATGATCACCCCGGACCCCATCCCCATCAACCTCCATCCGCTTCTTCCTTGTCTCCTCCGTATGCTACTTCTTCTCCCCCACTCTCGGGGAGCGGGGATGGCGAGAAGGGCAGCCCCGCCGCCGTCGACCCATGTGCGTCTTCGGTGGACCTCGGCTCCTCGCCTTACCCTGATAGCGGCAGCTGGGGCGTCGATAGCAGCTCCACGTGGCCCCCCGCCACGACGGCGACGGCGACGATGACGCGGAACTCGACGGGTTTCTCGGGCTTAGAAGATCGTGAGGAAGTGTGATAGGTTAGGTCGTATTGAGCAAAGAGCGGGAGTTCGTGGTTTCCCAAGTTGGTTGGGACGTTTTCCATTGCTTTCTACAGCGAGCATAGCTACAGGAGCATTTGGTTTTGGCGGGAACTCGTCAGTTGATCGTAAGACCTTTGGTCCTCGTGTATGCTTACCGGGCGTCTGAAGAAACTAGTTAGCCCACGACTAACAGTGATCCAAGGGCTTTGTCATATTAGATATCACTTCACTCGAATTTCGGAATTTTTCATCTAATAGGCAGGTACTTGTATTGTCCTAGTGTGTTCCTAGCTATGACCTATTACTTTCTGTGTAGTGCTCTTATCAACGATGTAAGCAGCTGTGCTGACAGAGTCTGTGGTAGAAATATGGCAGGACCAACAGATCGAGCCCCGTGAATCGCCCTTCTGTCAGCTGGACTGCCACGATCAGCGGTTTTGTGCGCCACCGCATCGGAGAGAGAGCCTGACCAAGTTGGTGAATGCCACGCAGAATCGGATCCACGGACCACCACCAACTTGGCCATGAACTTCTCTGAGTCCGTGTAGCTAGCAAGCCTAGTAATAGCTATCTATCCCGTTCTTCTCTCATCCCGAATCCACCGTCCTCCAACTTCCATCCTCCATACCTCAAGGAAAACACCAGTATGTAGGATGTGTGTACGTGTTTGCGTCTGTGCCTGTGGAAGTGGATGTCGGTATAATCCATATAGGTGAAGTAAGGCAAGCTAGCTACTGCTGCTGCTGCTGGCCGCCGGGATTCTGCTGAGTCTCGTTCTGCTTCTGCTCCTGCTGCTTCTGCTGTCGGTGCTCGGTGCAGGGAACGGTGCCGCGGGAGGGGGGCGACGGGTACGAATTAATACCGGCGCGGCAGGCGCCGAGTCGCTTGTCTGCGGAAGCTCTGGCCTCGGGGCAGAGCATGGATCGGGGGCGGCGCGACACCACGTTGGTGCAGCGAGGGTCGCTGCAGTAGATCATCTTGTCGACCATGAAGCACATGGTTGCGGTTCGGTGTTGTTGGTGATGACTTGGTTGGTTGGTTGGTTTGGGGAATGATCTCTGTTCGAGTTCGTCGATCGGTTAGTATACGTCTTTCGATGATAGAAGGAAGCCTCTTCTTGATGAGAGATAGAGAGAGATTCGATGATTTCTTACCTTGTTCTTGATGGCTCTGAAGAGATCGGGGTGAGGTGAGTGTTCTGGTGGTGGTTGGGGGAGATGTTGGGTGGAAGGAGTTTTTCTGTTGTTGCAGGTTCTGCTCCCCAGCTCAGATAGGTTTGAAGAGTTTAGCCTGGGCCTGGCCGAGTGAAAGGGTTTCTTGTATTCAATGCTATCCTTCGACGAACACCTTGCTGGTGACAAGTACCTTTCGCGATGCCAAGTGGCCAGAGGAAACGGGGGGTACGGGGGGTGACGGGGGGTGGAGGGGGGTGGCAGGCTGACCCACGACAGTGAGGTTCACGATGGGGAGCTAAGCTCCCGTGATAGGGAGCGGGATTGCGGCTGAGAGGGTTCTATGACAACGGATCGTTCTAAGACTGGTGGTCTTCACATATTCCAGAGCTTATAACATCACTGTCCAGCTAAGAACGCAGTAAGATCCCTCAACGCCACGAAACCATGCCGCACAGCATATATTCCTTTGTGATTTGGGTTCTGAGCGATACCTGATTACCTGTGCTACGGACTCTACGGTGCAGTTCAAAGCTATCTCAAAGGGCTGACACAATCAAGCAAGCATCGTAAGCACTGATATAACGCAAGCGCCTGTATGATCTTAAAAATGGTGGGTATAATTGACTCTGATGAGAGCGTAGCCTACAAGTGAGCGCAGACCGCAAAATATCTACTTGGCCCCGTGCCATGGGATCTGACAACAGAGGGTGGAAGTCAGTACATGTATCTCTAATGGTACAGGTACTCGTTATAAGAAGAAAGGAGATCATGTTCCCCCCATAGCATTGTAGGGGCAAGGCCCCCCTTATAAAGACTGATGGTCAACTAAAACAACATGGCCTTTCCTCGCCCGAAGCAAATACAATGCTTGTCTATTCTGTCGCAATTATTCGAGGCCATCAACAATACACACTGCAAATCGCCTTTACCTCATAAGTCTCCTGGTGTCGTCCGTCACTCGCCATACTCAGTAGATCATCAAGATAGTCTTATCGTGGAACTCAACGTTTGTTTAGCAGCTACTGACTGGGGTTGTAGATTTTCCGACTCCGAATCGGAATACAACTCTTCCTCAAGAACCTTCCCATGGGCGCCGCGGTGCCGTAGTTACCCCTGAAGCGCGCCTCTGATCCCGAAGTCATCCGCCACCTCCCTCACCCGCAAATTCCCGTCCATCCACCCGCCCAACCATCCACCTAACCACCAAACCCACTACCTATCCCTTTCTCTCTCTCTTCCCTCTCTTTCACGTACACACTACTAAACCCCATTCCCCAAATCGCAAGCCCAAATGCCCCCATCCCACGCGCACCCGATGCTGTTATACCCCTCGCTAGACAGGATCTCGGCGTGGCCCGTCTCCCCGTGCTTCCAGCCGGGCCCCCACTTCTCGCAGGCGTCGCCGAGCCCGGGCAGCGTCGGGATCTCGCAGAGCCAGCCGCCGACGAAGGCCGCCTCGAAGGAGTAGTCGCTGTGCTCGTCGCCGGGCGCCAGCACCTGCGCCAGCGAGCCCGGGTTCAGCTCGTGCCGCATCTTGCCGTGGCCGTCCCGCGCCGTCTTCAGCGCGTTGGCCACCAGCGTGCCGTTCACCTTCCACGCCGCCTTGCCCAGGGCCGCGCGCCACTTGGCCGCGATGCCCTGCCAGTCCGGTTCGTCGTCTCTGGCTGCACCCGCGGCTCTGGTGGCCGGATGCGATGCCGAGGAGGAAGTTGGCAATGGCGACGATGGCGATGATAATGACGTCTGCGAGAGGCCGACGGTGGTACTAGGGGTCTTCGTGTGCTTCGCCAGGGTAGTGCCGGTAGTTGTCTCCCCTGGTGTGATGCAGTCGACGCTTGGTTGGGGAGCGGCAAGAGCAGTTCCGGCCGTGATGGCGAAGAGGAGCAGAGCCTGAAGCTTCTTTTCCACGTACATCTTGAATGAATACCTGGGGTGCTTGTGAAAGAAAGGAGCTAAGTAACACTGTGTCCTTGATGAAAGAGAAGGTTTGTAAGTGTGGATGCTATGGCCTTCGAAAAAATAAGTAAGGGGCGTATTTATACCGTAAGGACGATCAAATGAGTGTAAGTGAGTTGACCGAATGACTGAAGGTAGATCATGGCAAGTGATGAAGAGGATATGTGAGGAGGTTCTGACACTTTATATATTGCCATAAAATGTGAGCAACGTGTTAAGACTCGAGGGCGGCCATGTGCCGAGTCTTGTTGATTGCTTTGCCCTTGTGGAATTATTCGACGAAATCCCTCTGAGCCTTTGAAAGTCGCATGGTTATGAAACAACATGAGCAATCATTCTCAAATTGACCCTTCAACTACGTTGCCACAAGAGCCTATGATCCAACAGTGATCATGCCGACACAGTGGGAGTATATGGCATTGCCATTTCGCATACAGGACATCAGGGTTGTTTCGATACAAAGCAGTACGATAGTCTAGTGTCATTGCTGGCTTTCGATATCATACACTCGCTATCATGGCACGTTCGTGTTTGCCTTTTCAGACGAACAACCGAACAAGTCGTCGGTTAGCCGTAGGACTAACAGGAAAGAGGAAGGTCTTGCTGACTTAGTGCTAGTATACCTTAGCTCTTTCATTAAGGGGTAGTATCAATATTCTTAGGCGACTATAATCAAATTGACGGCAAACACGACTGACTACTCACGAAAGTAGGGATGATAATGAAGCTGAGGATGAAGATCATTGATATGTAGACACGGTCTAATGAGGTAAAAGAAGCCGGCCTGCCAGCGAGTCAGCTTTGGGGGGAGGATGGTTATCAGATGAGGAAAGCCTCAAGCTAACATTTGATCTGAAACTGAGGATCGCTTTGAATAAGAGTGAGATTTACTAATCTAGTGTGAACACAGATAGTCTCTAACTAGTGACAGTGCCAGGTTAGTGAGGGTTGGAGGAGTGTCAGGGGCTTTGCGTCTGGAGTGAGGGGGAAGTAAGCAGAATAATCCTCGGTCCCTATCCACCTCCAAGTTACCTTGAAAAGAAGTTTTCGCTTTCGTATCCGGTAGGTCTGCTATATCATGATGATCGTCTTGAATGATACAATGCAATGGTTCGACTATTGTTCGAAAAGACGTCTTTATACACTTGGGGAATCAAATAAGTTAATCGCATATTTCATGTTCACCTTCAACTCTACATACTCGAAGACCACAATTGTCAGGGGATTTGTCGACACAGAGGGAAAGGCAGAAGAAGGTAGATACTGTAGTATAGGTAGAATCTAGAAGAGCAATAAATCATGCCCCTTCCTAAGAACTAGGAGGGCGAAGCCCTCCATATATAGGGTCGCCGGTGGGTCGCCGCTACTATAGTGCTATCTTACATAGGTCCCTGATAACAGTATCAAAAGGTGTGTCCCGAAGAGGGTGGTTCGTGAAGCGTAGTTGGGTAAAGGGGGTTCCGTCTTAAAACCAGGAACACTACAAGGTGAATGTACGTTTGAGAAGCGGCCTAGGACAAGTTTAAAAACATTCTCCTGTTTAACGGAATATCATCAAACTTATTCGGGCTTTCTTTCTAACCGCATCATTAACTTAGTTGCCTCTAAGGTAGACGGCAATGTCGTCATAAGCGCGAAGATCTGGCCGTATCCCCAATTATTGCCTTCTGCCGTGAGGTTTATGTGTACCATCCATTCGGTGTCATAAATGAACATCCCAACTATGAACAATATGCTAAAAGCCAGGATAATGAATTTAGTTAACTGAGTATTTATAGCTATATAAGAAGGAGGAATCGTTTGTTTATATATATAAATGGCCCAAGGGCATTATATTATACTTACATTATTCCAGCCTTAACCCTTTAATTTAATACTTCCGTTTAAGGCTATAAATCGTAATCGTATTTAGCCTCGCCCTTAGCCGTATACGGTAATTTTCGCAGTTTACAAGTTCATTATATTTTCCCCGTACTTAATAGGCTTCCGTTACTTTTAATAGCTTAGAATTATCGTAACGTTTATGAAGTTACGTAATTTCCGTTGTTTTAATTAGCTTTTATTGGCTCGTAGCGGCTTTTTAATTACGGACTAGGTTAATTGGCTTAGTTTTCGTTTTTTCCGGCTAAGTCATAATATTACGGTTATTAATTCCGATCCGACTTATTTCGTTCCGATTTATTTAAGCCCGGTCGCCGAATATTCGCTTAAGGCCTAGCGCATTACGAAACCTTACAAACGGGTTTCGAACGAGCGGCTTAATTAATCCGTTCGTTATTATATTCTTAATCCGGACGTATTATAGCTATATTGTTTTTTCGGTTATTTTTTCCTTAATAAAGTGCTATTAAATATCGATATATTTGGTTCGGCTATAATTACTTAAATTTTTGGCTAATACGATTATTTCTTAATTATTGCAATAAATCATAATAACGCTTAATTCGATTCGAATTATTGCATTGCTTTAATTATTATCGAAATCGATAATAAGCTTTTCGAATAAACGTTAAAGCCAAATCGCTTTTTTAATAGCTTATATTTGGCCCTTATATTTCGTTTTATATGAAAATAATAAAATCGTAAGTTATTTTTTAAACGATTAATTAATAACTTTGCTATTTATATTAAAAACGTAACCGAAAATCGATTTCCGAATGTTCGGATTTTCTTTTTAATTAATATCGCTATATTTTACGAACGGCAATAACTTTTCTTTATATTTTAAATATAGGTTTTTAATTATTTATAAATATCGGAATATTTTCTTAACTGCTTATTCGTATTCGGAAAAGAAATTAAAGAAATATCGGCTAACGCAAAAAACGACATATGCGATATCGGATTTAATATCCATTATTAGGTACATTAAAGATTTAACTGCTAATTAATATCGTCGTTTATCGTTTTTGGAACAAACCTAATTGGAATCGAATTATTATAGCTTTTTCGAAATTATAAGAATATCGGCTTCTTTATAATTTTGCATTTAATATAATTCGAATATTTTATTAATATATCTTTATTAATTAAAAAAAATGGTTTAGCTTTATTAATAACGTTTAATTTAAATGCCTAAATAATATTAATAAAGGCCAAGATTTATTATTTAAAAGCATCCGTTTAACGTTATTTTTATTTATATTATAATTGCTTTATTTTTACTAACCATTAGGAAATTATTAATATATATTACGATATAAATGTTTATTTTTTAATTAACGAATACGCCGCAATTAATATTAATAGGTTTAAAATTTAGCGTTGCTAAGAAGTTATTTAACGTTTTAAACCAAATACGAAACGCTTGCTTTAATTTATATAAGGCTTTCTTTAATTTATATACTTTAACTGTGCCATTATTAAATTCGTCGGATTGCTAAATATAAATCTTTTCCTTTATTTTATCATAAAAAAAGGCTATTTTTACGTTTATTTGCTTTATTTTTTAATCGTACGCCGTTATTATGGCGAAAAGTACCTTATAACTTATAGGTTTCATTATTAAAGCGAACGTTTTAAAGTAATTTACTTTTTCGATTTGCTTAAAGTTACGGACCATTTAACGCGTTTTGTATCTTATTATTTCATTATTAAGGCCGCGCTTTAGCTTATAAATCCATTTATTCCGTAATACATTTATATCATTTATAATATCGATTAAGGTTTAGGTATCGTTTATAATTAATAATTAATATTTAACCTTTATTATTTCGCGTTATTTGTTTTAAAAAAAATCTTTACGAATTTCGATTAAAATAATTGGTTTTTTATCGTTTATAACGGCCTTTATATTGGCTGCGAATATCAAAATGAAATAAAACATAAAGACTTAATTTTCTTTAAGGAAAACGTACGAACGGAATAAATATCGTAATTCGGAATAACCTAATATAAAATTTTTAATACTTAAGTTAAGCATTAGGCTAAGGGCATTTTTAAAGAAAAGGCTAAGCAATAAATCCGTTCCGAAATTAACGTTTCGATTGGTTAATTCTTTAAAGGGTAAATTACTATTTTATTTAACCTTATTAATCGTTTCTTAACGTTAACGTTTACGAAGCAGTAAGGCTGGCCTTAAATTATCGGTTTATATTTCGATAAAAACCATTATGCCTTTTTTCCTTTCGAAATATACATTTTAAACAGCCGCTTAAATAATGTCGCCCTTATTTATAATAATCTTATAAATTAAATTGCCGATATAGCCCATAAGGACGCCAGTTTTAGCCTTATCGTTTAGCTTATTACGACTTTTTTTAAGTAATAGCCAATACTATATTTTAATGCCCAAAATGCAAATATGCCCTATATATAATTTTTATCCGTATATCATCTAAAAAGGTATAACGTTTAAAACGCTATATAGACTCCTATTGCGTAAATAATTTACGATTTTTAAAACTTTTAGCCAATATTTAATAAATATCTTATTTCCGATTATAATAAGGAACAACTTATTTCGAATAATAATATTAAGGCTTTCGGTTATGCCGTTATTTTAATACTAATTAATGCGGCTAGTTTATAACGTAATGCCTTACTTTAAAGTTTAAGCCTAATTAGCATTTAAATTAAATTTATCGCCCTAATCGAAATAAAGAATTCTGTACTTCTTTTTTTATAGCTTTTGCTTATGGAAATATTTTACGAACCATATTACGTTGTCTTACGTTTTTTTCCGAATTTTCATTAGCTATATTAACGTAAATCGGTTATACGAATTTATTAAGATTAGCCAATATTTTTCGCCCTTATATCCTTAAATAAAAAAAGGCCCGCAAACGTTTCCGAATATAACGTTTCCCGCATATTTACTTTTAAGTAGCGAGTTTTTATACAGACTTTTTTACATTTTGCTTTTTACGTACAATTCGTAAATGCAATAATCCTAAACGTTAATTATGTTTTAAATAATATATTTTAATTTAAATAACGCGTTTTCGCTTAAATGTCCCATTCTTTCGTATCAAAAGCGCATTTTTGGATTAACGGTATACGCTAATAAAGCAGGAATAACTGTATTTTATATTTTAAAAGCGAAAAAATTACCAAATCGTATGGCGTAAATAATTATTTTGTTATTAAGAAAAGTAATTTCGTAAATATCCTAATGCAAAGCAATTTTCGTACCTTTATCGAATAATTAAATAACGGAAATAAAATTAACGCTTAAATTTAATACGTAAAGGATCTCGGTAAATTTAATCCATTATAAGCCGGCTTAAATGTTGCATTTTGTTTTAATAATGCCTATTTCTTTAACGGAAATCTTAATTCCGCTAATACCGATAATATTAAAATCGTCGGATTTAGGTATTTTTTTAAAAGTAATGAATTTTTTGCAATTAAAGGTAACATGTTACTTATAATTAAAGTTTAATATTCAGAATTTCTGGAAAGTACAGTTTTTTAAGCGTATTAAGGGAATTTTAAATTAAATAAGTATTATTATAATTACATTAAACTTTCGGAATATTATTTTTTCGAATTTTATTAATTAATAACGCCGTATTTTTTGTTTCGCCTTTAGCCTTTTTATGCTTCCTAAGTTTTTTAAATTTTAAATATAAATTCCAGTATTAATTTTTAATATGTTTTTTTTTATAATAAACATATTTAATAATCTTTATTATAACCATTACCGCTTTTTTTCCGTTTATAAACGTTTTTATTACAATTCGTTTTCGACTCGTAAATGCATTTTTAATTATTATAATTAATACGTTATTAATTCCTAATTAATTAATAAATTTTATTTTAAGCTTTATCGCTTTTATAATACGGATTACGTCGATTAAATTAAGCAGCTTTTCCGTATTTATTATTTAAAATAATTATATCCAAACGTTAAATTTTTTGCCTAATCTTTTAACGAAATGAATTATAAGGTAATTTTTAAGCAGCTTGTGTTTTATTTTAACGCGGACGTAGCTTTTCTGGATATCCCTAATTTTTCGCCTTAATTTAATAACGGAGCCGAAATTTTCGATTTTGGCCGCGTTTTATCTTTCGGTTAGGCGTAATAAAAATGATACGCCTTTTTTTTCGTAATCGTTTCGAAAGCGCTTAAATAATTCGGCCATAATGGTTTCCGTTATGCTTTGTTTTAAAAAATCCGTTAAGTTATTTTTAAGCAATTATACGATTCGGCGTTATAAAATGTTTTAACGTAATCGTAAATATTCGGGAATTTTATTTAGCGTATCGTAAATTTTTTTAAGCATTAAGTCGTATTCGTTATAATTGTTTATTATTAATTCCATAAAACGTTTTTAATCCTTATAATTTTCGCGGTTTTATAGCTTTAACAAAAAATCGAGCTTTATATGCCCTATATTAAAATCGATTATTTCGGCGCTAGCATTCGGATTAACAACGTTAATAATTCTTACGTCGTTCGGGCCTAATCCGGAGGCCGCGGCGTTATTTCGTCGATTCGACATATTAAAACGTATTTATTAAGCTATTTAAACCGGAATTAAGATTAATAATTACGTATATATCGATATTAAAGTTAAAATAAAAACAAAATAAAATGTAATTCGTAATAAAGATCGTAAAGATTATTATGAAACTAACGAATTATTCGAATTATTTTATGTTTTATTTTATACGCTTAACGTTCGCATTTTAGTCTTAAAAAGATTTCATTCGTTTGGCGTTAAAGGTAACGATGGTTTTTTTAAATTTAATAAATCCATGTTTTAATTAAGAATTAACGTAAATGCAAACGATTTGTTATTATCGTTTTTATTGTCGTTTTAAGGGCTTTTGTCGTTTTGGTATTAAAGTTTTCGTATAATATTAATTATATAAAGAAAATGGTTTATTATAAATGCTTTAATCGTTATAATAAGCCGTATTATTTATTCGAAGCGGCTTTATTTAGGATTTCCTATAACGGATGTTTTCGAAATTATTTCCGGATTATTAATAAAATAAGGTCCGGCAATATATGCGGCGTTTTCGGTTAGGCCCGTAATTACGGCGTTCCGAATGATTTAAATTATACGTATGATTGGTTTTATATATGGATTTATTAAATTAAATGTCGAAGCTTTAGCTTTTTATTTCCTAATGGGATTAATTAAATGCCGATTAGCCATAATGAAAATAAAAAAAATAAGGTATTATAATTTCGTTATGTAATAATTAAAAGTTTAACGTTTTAATTTCGTTTTAACGTTAGCTTTTTCGTTTTAAATAAAATATATAAATCGGTTCGAAATTATTCGATTAATTATTATAAATCCCATTATATTTATGAATTAACTTATTAAATTATTTAAATATAATACTTAATTAAAAAAACGTAATTATGCGGAATTCCGGACTTATAACTTATTAAAAGCCAGAATAATAAGCTTAGTTAACTAAGTATTTACAGCTATATAAAAGGAAGGAATCGTTTATTTATATACATAAATGGCCTAGGGGCATTATATTGTATTTATATTATTCCAGCCTTAACCCTTTAGTTTAATACAATGCAATTATCGCTCGCTGGCAGCGCGGAACCCTCGTAGCCAATTTCGCGTCGCCATAAGCCCTTCCTAGCCACGTAGTCCGTTTCGAGCCGATTGGCACGTTCCTCCATTGTTTCTCCTTGATCCCTTCCCGGGTTGTCGTGGAGTCGCCATACCAGTGCAGAAAATAAAACAAGGGGTAGAATGCCCTCAAATACCACGTAGCTCTAGCTCGGATCAACCTAAGTTCTGCAACTCTCCATTCCTTGAATGACTGCTGAATTTCGTTGTTATACTCAGCCCAAGCCACTTGTAAAGTGCTAGAGAACAAGGCCGGGAATGCTGTAAACAGGTGAGAGGGTCCATAGGACCATGCGGTCTCCCTAAGCCATATGAAAATGGGGAACGATGCTATAAACAATTTCAACGATCGGTTGAAAGGGTTAGTGGTGTGACCGACCATACCACAAGTGCTTGACAGAGTGCACATATTGCACTGTGGGTTGTTCCCGAGACAAGGCATATTGATGGCCAGGTAATACATTACGCTGGAGTACGTTATCATCCGTACTTGTTGCCCAATGAATAACCCGGGGGATCCGACCCTCCAAGACTCGACAACGTGAAGAGGTAGAATTGTAATGGCGAGTAAGTTTGAAGCAATAGTTGCGTGATGTAGACTTAGAGCGCCTTGAAACAGGAATATTGCAATCGTGATAACGGTTGCCATGGAGGTTATGACAAGCGTACGGTACGTCGCAGTTGTCCTGTTCGCATTTGAAGCAAAACCCAACATTAAAATATTGCATATGGTTTGGGTATATGCCGCAAAGCGTACCTGTGAGCAATGATAGATTAAAATGGGTGTGTTGAATACTGAGGAATGCTAAGTGTAACGTACTCCGATGCCAGCTATGTCGGGGTCAGCTTCGACCACGCAAGGAGCCTCGCATGGGATGATAACGGGACAGTACGTGCTGTCTATCTTGGGCCATTGCACCGAGAGATAGAAGCAAATGATCATGATGGCGGGAACAGTAGACAAGGTAACGACTTGGATATTGGAGATAATCCGTAACAATGGCTTAGGTTGGCCATTTTGGTAGAACAACGACCTTTACTCTGGGTGAGAATGACCGAGGCCCAAGGTCAATGATGGGAGAAAGAGATAACTTACGGTTTCCGGAGCCACACGGGGATCCAAAATCGCGGGTGTTCTTTGGTACTAGCTGGCAGAAAGGGTTCCTCTTCTTGGCCTGTAGGAATTATATTTGATGAATTTGAACTACACATTACGGCGTACCGTACTGGATGTCGAATTTTACTGGGCTAAGGTATAGTATTGACACGGGATCAGAATGGACCGACCTCGGGGGTCGAAATGGACATATTCTTCGGGGGTTTTGTCTATGCCTATAAAGAGGGCTAGGTCTCCAGGACCTAGCCAGCGGGAGCAGCTTGCCAGGTTATATACAATACACTCTTTTGCTCTTGGACATCTCTTTCACTCAGCCACACTAGGTCAATGCCATGGTTATAGACACTTCTATGCTGCCTATTAGACTAGCGTTGATGCTCAGCCGCTGCTGCACTGCATCGTTGAAGCTGTTCCAAAGCTTCGCTCCAATCAGTACTGTAGCTACTGCATATACACGCCCCATTGCAACCTTGCCTGGGCCGGTACTATCACATGCCCAATCGAATATTGCCACCCAAACATAATCCTTCTTATCTCCTGCCATCGAGCCGCCCATCAAGCCAAAGCCACCTATCAGGCGGTAAGTCACCGCCAGTAACCAAGGGCCTGTGTTGTCGAACAATCCATAATGGCAGTGTGCAACAGCTTGGAATAGCATAAGGACAAGTTGGGATAGGTACCCCTCCCAGCTACGGAGATCATCCCCTCAAACCCCCCTCGCTCTTGCTTACATATCTCTACTCCTCCGCCGCCTATCCCTCCACCACAGCCTATGCGGCATGGCTTAGCCTAAGCTATGAGGACACAGCTTTTTTCAAAATTGAAGGAGATACTCCTCGGCCAGTGTGACCTATATCAAAACACCGGCCAGTAAGTTGAACCTCAGCCAGCGAGCCAGATTCATTCTTAAAGGTTCTTTTAGCGTCTTTATCGAGTCGATTCGTCGGTTCGGTATGATGAAGTAGCAGCAGCAGCGCCTGAATAACTAGCACTTGCCGCTTGGGTGAAAGGGGCTGCAGCGCTTGCCGCTCGGATTGTCACGCAGTGCCCAGGAGTATCTACCTACCTACTACGTACTCTATATTACTTCAACCTATCCTGACTGTCAGGGACGTAAAACAAGTAATCCACCCCTAAACACAGTGATAGTTGGAAAGATTCGATATATATATGGACAATATGCATCCACACGATGACGTCGTCTAGTACTACCACAGTACTGTCAGAGAGAACGAGAGCACAATACGTACTTGCATAGGCACTTTTAGGGAACCACAAGCCCTCGAATCGGATTTCAACGTAGGCGTGTGATTATCAGCGCGGGGGTTCGCAGTACGTGTGACGATGGTCGAATCAAGTAAGCAATCTTCAACTTCGCCTTCATCATTACCACATCTGATCCTGCTCTTTATAGCAGTGGCATGGGCATGAAGAAAGATGAGGTTTGTCGGTTATACATGCATGTATGTAATCATGTAAGATTACCTTCACTGCAGCGCGCTTCATCCGGACATGCAGACATGCAGGCAGGCGAACGCTTGCAGGCAGGGAGGGGAGGGCGCTCGTTTCACTTCCAGGTTGTTTCCATACCTACCTAGCATCATGGGCAACACGAAAAAGCCTGGACAAGTTTGTTATTGGTTCTCGAACCTTATCTTGTTTTTTTGTTTTGTTTGTTATGGCTAAACTATCTCGATCGAGGGCTGCTGAAACCTTCTTCTGATTTTTCCATAATTGCTGACTTGACACTTTTCACCTGCTTGCCTTTCCCTGCAGGATTTTCTCTTCGTGACTCTCGATCCCTGGGTCTTGATACTCGTACAAATACACGATGGCGGCCGAAGCTGCCGGTAAACCACGAAATAAGGTAAACTTGGTCATGGCCTGATTCATCAATGGCCTCCTTCGTGCCTCGTCAATCCTGGGGCCATTTCATCCCTTCCCTTCACAATTCTCGTTGATTTCTTTCATCATGAATCACAGCTTCATTTCGTTTCGTTTCGTCTGCTTCCCTTCCCTCGAATCCGTCCTTGGACAGTTCGCAAAAATGCTGAATGGTATCTCCTTGGTGACAACAAGCCTGTAACTTTCCGCCTTGAATACGGGATTTCGGCTGGTGAACGCGATGGTATCAACGAAAACAAAACAAAAATCAAGAACTCCGACCTTTGCTCGTAGGTAGTAGGCCCTCTGTCTAGGATGCCTGTCGTAGTGATCGTATTGCATGTATTCCGTAATACACACATGCAGGTAAACGCGCGATCCGTACGTAATCTAGGTATGCCCTAGTAACAATATCCATGTTGACGCATGCATGGACCCCCTCCCCTTAATCAGTATCAATCATTTCGTATCCGGAGCCTTGCTCTGAACTGATCCCCGCCCCCCTCTATTTGTTAGCGGGAGTTCCGATCCGTACGTAAGGTTGGTAGATTAGTGATGCGAGATCGCCATTGCCCTCTTCGCGCCGCATCAGCGCCTCCTCATTGGTGCGCACGAGCTCGCACAGGGTTCGTATGAACGCGGCATCGGATTCGGCCTGAACTCTGAGCGGTAGGTGCCCGTTCGCAGGTGGCGGTGAACGGCGTCTGTCAGGCGGTGGTGATTCCTTGACCGCTTCGGTCGGGTGAACTGTCTCCTTCCCCTTTCCGCTTCCGGCTCGAACTCGATCACGTGATGAGAGTGATGAAAAGTGACTGCTGCTGGCTCCTCCCGATGGATTTCGGAGGCCGCCGGGGCTGGCATCGTAACTATTGCCCCTGTCGGGGTCAAAAATGTTGCTGGGTTGGTTATCCCCAAAAAGGTCGCTATATCCCCTACCCTCATGACGTCGCTGATCGCGGTGGTTGTAATAGCCATTGTGGCGATGGTGGGCACTCTGATGGTGGTCGTCGCGATCGTGGCCGTTCTGCATGCCACTGCCTGCGGCTTCTACGCTGAAGTTGTCTTGCCGCAGCGTCACGAAGGTTTGCGCGATGGCCCGCGCGAGTCCGATACGCAGGGCATGCAGCTCGCGGAGCGCTTCGTCGCTTCTCGCACGGGTATCGATGGCCTCAGACTGCGACAGTGGGATCCAGGTTGACGGGTCTCGGTTTGACTCCTTCGACTTCTTCCACTTTCTCGCCGCCGTGGTCGGTACCGGGGTCAGTGGTTTCGAAAACGGGGGGCGGTAGCTGTTCGTGTGGACTCCCGGGAGGTGCTGGCTCGAGGAGAAAGCGGATGGCAACTGGTGTTGAGAAAGGTTCACTCTCGAGCCGAAAAACGTCTGCGGCTGGTTGAGGTTGCTTTGAGTGCTGTCAGTACCCCGTGGTGGCTGCTTCTGGAGTCGGTTGGTGCTGGTGCTGGCATTGTCACCAATGCCCTCGTAAATGTCGTTCTTCTTCCTGAAGAGATCGTGGAAGGACTTCCTAGGGCGTAGTAGAAGTCTTTCCACTCTTGAGGCAGAGTATGGTAGCTGTGGCGGCGGTGGAGGCGAGTCGGGGATCGGGGGCGGAGGTGGAAAAGGTACGGGATCTTGGAACGCCGAAGGACCTTGTCTGGGCGGGCTCGATATGCCCAAGAAATTAGCTGCTTTGTGGGAGATCGTAGTGGGAGTTTCCACGATTCTCTGCGGCTGGTTCTCGTGTTCATGCTCTCGTGAGTGCAAGGATGGGTCTTGTGGCTTCTTCTCGGCAGTCTGAACCGGCGAAGCGTTGGGACGTCGGTTGCCAGTTAGCATCGTAATGTAGTTATAGGCCATGATATAGGCGTAAAGCGCCTCGCAGTGGCCATCACTGCCGGATTGGAACACATTTTTAATCACAGCCCAACACTCCGCGTCCTTGAGAGAGCTGCCGTGTTTTACAGAGTTGCCCCCAAAAACCCGGCCCAACTCATGTTTCTTTGAGACAGGGACCTTCACCTTTCCCCACTGGCTGCGGATCATCTCAACTGATACGTTGTCGCAATTCAGAATAGCATCTGGGAAGGTTGCAACGGCCGCCTTTAGTGAGTCCAGGACAGACTTCGGAAGCGGCTTTCGAGAGAATGGCCCTTCAATACGGGGCGGAGAGAGGTGGACCAAAGCGTCAACTACATTCTCTAGCCAGGCCTCGATCTTGGACGCAGGGATAATCTTCAATGAAGGGTTTCGTTCTCGCCCTTCCTTCGGCATAGCCTCCATCCCAGCAGCAGGCTGGGGTTTCGGTCGGTAGGGGTCTGTGATCCGGATCTTCGGCCGCGGCCGAGGAGACGCATCATTGAGGTGAGATCGAGGGTCGCAGTCAGTGTGGCCCAATGAAGACCCGCGTTCTGGTATCTTGTTTCGAAGATTTGATAGCGGGGGAATTCGGAAGTGCCCAACATAGGGTTTAAGGCCCTGTTCCATTTCAGATGCCAGAGCATTGCTATCCAAGGAGGAATCGCTAAGTTCGCCGATTTCGCCATCTCCCTCCTGTCTAGCCGGGGATTGCTTTTGGGGAGACATCTTTCCCTGGAATTTCTCGAGATAAGCAACTTCTTCTTCGTCAGACTCGCCAGATTCGTCACTTTCGGTGTCCACCCAGCTGATTCCTGCCCTGTTGAGAGTTGACAACCGTTTCAAGGAATGTGAGGAAGACTGTGTGTTGAAAACGGCCGAGCTAGTGGGCGTAGTTATGTTCGTTCGAGCGGTACCTTCTGAATGTGGTCCTGTTGATGTGTCTGATTCACTGCCGGAACTATCGCCTTCCTTGTTGCAGTTTTCCCATAGAGTGTTCAGGATAAGATCATGGGCATCACTCTGGTGCGTAGCACAAAGTGCGTTAGCTTTAATTAGAGGAGCGTAGTGATGATTGGATGGAATTCGTATGCTCAAGGGAATATCCTGAAGCGAATGTTGCCTTCTGCTCCGGTTGTCAGCCAAAGGAGGTGCTGGAGCCCCAGAGGTGAGTTGTGCTGATTGGAAAAGCGTTGTTGACTGTTCCAAGTCCGCCACCAGCAGTTCAGGAAGATTGAACTCCATGTTGACCTGCAAATTTTCTTCTAGGCCTGTTATCAAGACAGCTTTCGACTGCCAACGACTGTCGGGGGAGTAGGATATGCGGGCCAGCTTTTCGACTGCTCACGGCTGCCAGACACAGTCCCAGAAGTCTCGGCAGGAGTCTCCGTGGGAACTCAAATGTTAGTCCAGCTTATGTGTACATATATCAACAGCCCTTCTGACGGAGACGAAGTGCAACTTGTCTAACCAAGGGAGGGAAGCTTGGTGGATGAAGAGAAATCGACGTGAAGCTAGGATGAAGTTCTCCTGAGCCGATTAGCTTGTACGGGATTTGAAAGGGTTCTTGTTAGGTATGGGACTTACGATTTTGAGTATATGCTGCTGGACAGGAGGGTTTAATGAACGAAGATGTGAATTCCAGCACAAGATGATGCAAAAGAAAGGAATGCAAGTGTATACTCCTCAACCCTCACAATGTAGGTAGTCTAACAGTTTGGTGACGGCACTGCGAAGCTTTCCGGCAGTCACACAGGAGACCCCGAGATACGCGAGACATATGTATGACAGCGTGCTACTGCAACTGTGAGACAGCAGACAAAGAGTGTGTGCCTCTTATCCCTTGCTTGTTCACATATGGAGATTATGGGTTCTGCTGTCAAGAGACAGTTCGGGAAATCTGCCAAGGGGTCATTGGCAAGGATCGTATACCAGGACAACAACGCAAAGAACAATTATATTGATGCAGCCATGAAGAGAACAGAGCGATACATCGAGGGACTATGGAGGCTCCCAACTTGCTCGGGTTCATTATAATCCCGCTTTCCAAATTCTCTCATACCTAACTTCGATAAGAGATAGTCACACATGAGGGTGAAGTTGAACTAGCAGGAGAGGCAGAGACAGAAAAAGCAACTCCATAGGGACGGTCCCCAGTAGATGGCATACCGAGGCGCCGAACTAGCTTAGCCAGCTTAGGGACGAGAAGTCTGTTAAAGGCTTGCATTGCCATTGGAAGGGCTGGAAAGCTGACAGCAGCGCCAGGCAGCGGAAGATAGATTAGACTCCGATATATTGGAGGATATTGGAAGATATGAGAGGGGACATCGCCGTGCCTGAGTGTGGAGACTCGCCCCCCTGCAAGGCACGATGCACGAGAGTGGCCAATGAGAAGTCTCACAGCAGGTTTCAGAGGCCCAGACTCCATCATTTAGGCGCGCGATCCACGGCGCTGCATCCAGAGAACACGACAGGCGGGCGACCACGTTGCCGGTCAAGGTCTTCTATCGAGTCAGTTCGTGCCGTGTCATACAATGGTTGCATATACTATACGTAAAAGCGCAAGGCCGTTGGCAATCCATGCAGCAGGCAACTCGAGGCGTCCTGCTATGTACGTAGAGCTGGACCAAAGCTGGGCCAGAGCTGGACCAGAGCCGGACGGGTTCGACGCCAGGGCTCTAATAAATGCATTTGCAACACACAATACATACAATTGGTATGCAGTGGCTTTCACCAAGGACATTAGCGGAGATAGACTGGAAGAATAATGGCATGGCCATGTCTCAACCGCGACGCCCTTCCCATGTAGACAGTAGAGCTGGCGTATTGAGACGAGAGCATTCTTCTTCAGTGTGATCGGTGGCCATGGAGCCACACTGTCACAGGGGTACAATCGGGTAGGCACATTTGCCCAACCTGAGAGCCCGCGTTCTAATCAAATAGATTGGGCTATCGGCTAGAGAACGGTCAGAGGAAACAGCGGTCATGTCGCGAAATGGCGTTGGGTGATTCCGAGAATCCCGTCGATGGTTTCGTAGGCTACTTCCCTACACTTCGTAGCACGATTCACGAGTCACGAGTAAATTGGGGAGGCAGGTTGGAATGGCTTGCAGGACATGCACCTGGTGATGCACAAACACACCGATATTCGGGTGACTGGAAAAGAGGCGGAGGATTGGTTTATGTCGTCGATGCTGCTGCTGCTGCTGCTCCTACATCGGACGCCGATCGGGGAAGAAACAAATTATTGAGACATGCTCTATGCTCGAGATCTAGACCAAGGCAGTATAACCTGGCATAGAAACCGGGCTAGCGAACTAAGGAGTAGGATGAGGATAACTTTGGATGGTTATAGTTATATGAAAGTCTAGCCAGGAGAATATATAATGAAAGGTGTAAGTATGACTATATAACCGTCATTAAGCCATTGAATGGCTCATTGAATGGATCTCATCGAAAGCATTGGCCAAGCCCCTGTTCCCTGGAAGCTGTATTGTACAATACCTTCGCAGGGTCTTAGGGCTGTCAGGGCAGCTGGGGCTCGTGGCTCGACCACTGCAACCTCAGCAGCTTAGCAGCTTAGCTAACCGACTACCTGGTCGGTGCTCTGAGCTACCGATGCTTAAAAGAATTTCCATTTGAAGGTTCCCTCAAATTGAAAGCTCTAGGTCGTTTTCAGTGGGGAGCTCAGCGCCCAGGTAGGTAGGTACCTAGAGCTATGTCAGTAGCTGCACACCAGGTGAAAGCTACATATTGTACATACCGTGGACCTCCTATTAGAGGCACCAAAAGAAAATTTCAACGACATATTCGATCTGTTGCCAAGACAAATATACCAGCAGAGCAACATTCTCCTGCATACAAACTAATATCGTATACAAAATTTCCTCTATTTAATACTAGAAATTGAAAAAGCTGGAGATTGAATAAGAAGAAAGAAAAAAAATAAAAACTGCGATAAAAGAACGTACGGGGTGGGCGACTGACTGGGAGCGAGCCAAACACATCCATTATACAGTTGGTTCTACGAGTTGGGGGTTTGTTTGTTTAGCCTAGGATATAAGCTCCAATTCCCGAAAAATTCAAGATGCTGACCGAGAGCTACTTCTCCTCGGTGTCGGGGCCGCCGATCACCAACAACACGGCCGTGGCCAAGGACGTCGGCATCTACGAGCACACGCTCCACCCGAGCCACGCCACGCCGAGCACCTTCAAGAAGAGCTCCGTGCCGCGCCACGGCCTCGCCGTTAGCGACACCCACGTCTTCGCCGCCCAGGATGACAAGTCCACCGTCCACGTGTACGCGCGAGGGAGCGGCGGTGGGCGCGGCGGAGGCGGAGGCGGAGGCGGCAACCACCAGGAGGCGGTCGTGACGTTCCCCGAGCGCATCCGGAGCGTGCTCCTGCAGGGCGACGTGCTGTTCCTCGGGACGCAGGAGGGGCGCATCATCGTCTGGGAGGTGAGGTTTTTTTTTTTTTTTCTCCCACTCTCCCTACTACGCACCTAACCTAACCTAACCCAACCTACTGAACTGAACTGAACCGAACTCCAGGTCTGCACCGGCCGCCAAGTCACCACGCGCGCGTGCCACATCCAAGCCGTGACGTGCCTGGCCGCGACGCCGCTGCACCTGCTCTCGGGCTCGGACGACTCCAACGTGCACGTGTGGTCGATCCCGCGCCTGCTGGCGCTCGACCCGACCGTCGAGCACGAGCCCGAGCAGACGCTGTCGAACCACCGCGCCGCCGTGACCGACGTCGCCGCCGGCCCCGGCGTCAACCCCGACACCGCCGTCTGCGTGTCCGCCAGCCGCGACCGGTCCTGCATCGTCTGGAACTACCAGCAAGGAGCCGGCGGCGTGGCCCTGCGGACCCTGCTGTTCCCCGCCGCGCCCCTGTGCGTCAGCCTGGACCCGTGCGCGCGCGCCCTCTACGCCTCCGCCGAGGACGGCTCCGTCTACGCCGTCGACCTGTTCGGGACGGCCGAGAAGCCCTCGTCGCTGTTAGGACCACAGGGCGTGGAGGAGAGCGGCGCCGGCGCCACCGCGATCCAGGTCTCGTCGGCGTTCGGCGCGGCGCCGCCCGAGGCCGGCCCGGCGTCCTGCCTCGCCGTCAGCTACGACGGCACCGTGCTGCTGTCGGGCCACCCGCGGGGCCAGATCCTGCGGTGGGACCTGAGCTCGCGCGCCGACTCGACCGAGCTCGCGAACCTCAACGCCTCGGTCACGAACCTCGTCTGCGTCTCGCCGCTGCCCCCCTCCGCTGCTACCGCCACGCGGCCCGTCACCGTCGTCAGGCCCTTCCTCGGCAGCCGGACGTACAACTTCACGGCGCAGCTGACCTCGGATATCCAGACGACGACAGCGACAGGAGGCGACGGCAACGGTGGTGACGACGACGAATCGCGGTTCGCCAAGATGCTGGGCGCCCGCGGGTTCCCCGCCGAGTCGCTGCAGCAGGCTATCCTCGCATTGCAGCAGCCGACTGCTGCTGGGGACGTCGTTGGCGACCAGGAGCTGCGGACGGAGAACGAGGAGCTGTGGGAAATCATCAACGAGCAGAGAGCCCTGCAGAAGAAGACGCTAGAGCGGTACATCGAGGCCAAATCGACCACCGCCTGAGATGAGCTGCGGATCTCTCGAGCAGTCGGCCGCTATCTATTGTTGGTTGAATCACCCACCTGCTACAAAGCACCCGAGACTTGATAGGCAAGGGAGAAAGCAAAGGAGCCTGCAGTCAGGATGAAACGAAATTCGATCGCAACATTATTCCGAATAGGCTGCGTGCTTATTATCTATACAAGCGCTAGACCTTCCATGCCGAGTTAAGTCAGACGCGGCCAAGCGAGCGAGGCCTGGCCTGGGTACCTGGTTCCCAGTGCAGGGCTACTGCTCAGCACATCATCGAAGGAGACACCGCTCAGCCGGTCTAGCAAGGCTACGGTTAAAAAAACGGCTGGCTGCTCCGCGACGACATCAGTTGCAGGCGGCGAGACGCTAACCACGAATCAAGTCCCATTCAACTCCGAGGGGTTTCAACGACTCGATAACATCGCTACCTACTAATCCACTATTACCCCTGGGATACGCAATCAACTACATGCAGAACCTCAATGGATTATCCTACCTCCCTCTAATATGTAGGCTGTTGCCGGAGTTATATGGTTACTACACATTGCTAGTCATCTTATTGGATTTTATATAGGCAATAGGATTGGAACCGCAAAAGCAGCCATGAATGCATTATATGAAGATCTCGGGACAGTAGTTTATCTTGATGGTGCCCGCTTTCGGAGAGGGATACGAATTTATCAGCAGACTAGACTCACCAAAGTACTTTTGGTGGTAATGGGATGTCCAAGATTTTCAATATAGTTATTCACCCTGTAGACTTATTTCGCTGAATAGCCTGTAAAGTAATACATGAAAGAAACGTACGTCTACCCACATAGTCTGTTTAGGGGTTCCCTACCTCCACCCCGTAGGTTATGTGGCTACTGTCTTATACCTACCATTGTTGCCATATTGAACGTCGTGAATGTGGATATGATGCACCTAGAAAGCAGCACTCTGCCGTCCTCTAGTTTTTGACCAAGCTCCGCCTCTCCTCTCCCCTCTCAACGAGATATAGCGCTCGTCGTCATTGACGATCGGGGTCGGAACTTCCATGCCGGCGCTCAAACTCATACGACAAGCTTGAGAGAGGTGAGGTGTCCCGAGCTCTTTTAGTACCGAAACCAGAACTACATGGTTAGTTTAATATAGAAGCTCCGGCATATAAGTTCAGGCGCGTGAGCCAATGACATATCCTTTTTACCATTGACATCAGTAGTTGCCGGTTGCTGGACAGACGTTTACAAAGTCCGTTGATCCACTTGGGACGGAGGGCAGCAGCATGCACGATGTCAGCGTAGTGCGGCTCGACTCTGCTTTTCTTCCTTCCTTTCGTTCTTCGCTTCTTCTCTTGGTTGGCCATGTAGAAAGGATCTGGCACAGGTCTCTTAAGCCCCACGCACGACTCCTGTGTCATATTTTCGGGGGGGGGGGGGGGGGGGGGGGGGGGGGGGGGGGGGGGGGGGGGGGGGGGGGGGGGGTGGGCNNNNGATCAATCAAACACGTCGTCCCCCTTTTATCTTTCGCTACAACACTCGGCGGCGGTAGGATCGACCTCGGCTTCGTCCCATATCGTGGGGGCCAAAAGCCTCCCTGTGCTGTGCCAGCTGACTTGCCTGGTAGCGGGAGGAACCCGCCCATCTCATTCGATCCCCATTGTGCTCAGCTGAACACGAATGAGGATATATCTCACACTATCGGCTTGTTATGACCTTGGTATGGATGGTGACAGTAGTACCAATAGAAGCAGTAGCAGCAGCAGCCCCAGCCAGCCATAGACTAGAACACATAGATAGACGAGAGGCTGAAGAGCAACGAAGGCAGGAGGGAGCATGTATTCCTTCCTGTCCAACATCAGCTTGAATCCCTCCGCTCATCTGGTAATAACGAATCGAACGCCCCTAAACGTGCTTTTCGGCTGCTCGCATATCGTACTCAGCCGTTGGTTTCGTAACTGTTGATTCCTAAGAAGACGGATTCCTTCGCATATGCAGTTAGGCTGGAGAAGTGAGATCGTCTCGTCTTCAAGAAGGAACAAAGGCCATGTAAGGGAAGTGAAGATAGGAGGTGGGGGGAGGGAAGGAGGGGTAGGGGCCGTTCACATTTGCTGCTTCAATCAAGTCGTTAAGCTATCCCCGTCACGAAGTCGGACTTGGTGGTATATGAAACAGGTGGATGGTGTGGTTGTGGTTGTGGTCGTAGTCGGGACACCTTGTGGCGTATGGAGATGATAGCCATAATAAGCATCATGAAGTCTTCTTTCTTACTAAGACTCATTGTATTTTATATTCAACCAACCATCATCTAATTAGCTTTTCCCAGGTTGGCCCCAAGGTAGTCCAGTCCGCAAGGCTGGATCAAATTTGGAGATGACGGGGGGGCCACGGAGAGGTGGGGATGAAATATTGTCTTCTCTCTTCTTGGTTGGCAGTGATCGGTAAATATTGTACCAGATAATTACCTACTCTCGGGTACAGCACCCTTCTTTTCCGGGTCCAACGGGGTGGTCGGGGCGGGCGCGTGTTCGTTCTTGGCTGGCCTGTGATCGCGGGCCCCCCGCAACGCAACGTCTGCGTCACGGTCGTTAGTCGTTACTTCAAGCCACCAGCGAATAGCACGCGATAGTCAATGGCAAGCGGCGAACCACGGCTGAGTAACCAGATGTGACCGACCAGGTACTGCATTCCCGCTATATGTGAGGACGAGATATAGCTACCTAGCTACCTACCCACCTACTTCATATACCACATACCCAGTCAAACGCGACAGGACAGATGAGGGCACGGCCCGCTCTAACCACATAGCTAGGTAGGTACCGTAGCTGTTGCCGAGGTGCCGAGATGGCCCCCTTCCGATAGGTCACGTCATCTTATAGATATATATATTATTTCCCATCACCAGATGAGGCCTAGCCAGCTAGTAATCATTATCAAGCGCGGAGAAAGCTTTGCACCGTAGCAAAGGGAGGAAAGGAACGTTGCGTTCGCTCGTGGCCATATACGCAATGCGTATCGGCGTCGGGAGGTCTCTCCCGCTGCTGCTGCTGCTAGTAGTGCCGGTGCCGTTGCCGGTACTGGTGCCGGTGCTGGGAGTTGCTATTGCTGTTGCTGCAGGCTGGGTCGCAGTGGTGGTGACGATGCAACGCACGGCCTTACAGGTCAGCCAGCCTACATAGGTAGAACCGAGCGCATCGAAAGACGCAATGGAGTGTGACACCGAGGATTCGCGACCACGGGCTGCGCGGCGAGTGGGATATTTTCCTCTTCTCGCTCGCGGGGCACAACGCACAACGCATACACGCATCCACGCTGTCTGTATCGTCCTCTTTGTTACTCGCTCACACATTTTTCTAGCCGCCCACGCCGCAACATCGCTCTTTTTTCATTGGGATGGTTTGTAGGACAAGCGAGGGGTCCCGCAAAAGTACCACGCATACCTATCATCCGTATAGAAAGGACAAGGCATGCGCGAACGAATCGATACCTGCTTCTTTACCATACGATATGACAGATAAACGTCGGATGCGGGAAGGTCTTTTTACTTCGTTTTTTCTCTGTTTTCTCGTTTTCCTTTTTTATTTTTTTCGATCTTCAGCATCAGACAAGCAGGTTGAGGTAGTAGGTCGCATGGTTTGTGGGCCCGTTTCTCACCTGTGTATGCGTATGCGTATGCGTATATGCGCATGCATATGTAGGCTCTAGGCTCTTTTGCTAATGAACCAGAGAACAGAAGTGAGAGGGCGGTTCTTCATTCGCAACATCTGGGTATTGTGGGACCTCCCCGCCCCCTTCCGAGTGCCGCCGCGCGGCGGCAAAGCGTGTCGTGTCGATGATGGGCGCAACGTGCAACGTGATGTAGAGCTCGTGCCGCAATTCCTACTTGAAACCATCATCGCAGTAACAGTAAGACAATTGTTGTTTGACGGATTGTAATAAGAATAAACATAACTTCCGTAAGTTGACTACAGTCCCTTGCTTCAATAATAAGTCACCGGTCCTTTCTCTTCCTCTTCTTCTTCTTCTTGTTCTCTTTCTTCCCTGTCTTTTGTCCACAGAGGGAAGAAGGCGAAAAAGAAGAGGGCGCGTATGTCGTTGCTCCATTTCCTGACGTAGTATTCTACCGAGCGAATCGGGCATCGAGTGGATAGGCAAATCTGCAACCCTAGAATTTCGGTCCTCGTCCCCGCCCGCCTTTTGCACCAGCAAACGGCCTGCAGTCCCGCTGGGAACAGGCGGAGAAGGAGACCCAGGAAGAAGACAAGCACACCGTCCAAAACTTCTTCACCACGGCGCCTCCCGGGACGTCTGGACCGCAGATGCGCGTGGATGGACGGTAGGTGGTGATCTATTCTGTTGGTGACCGAATTTTTCTTCCTACAGGTTGCTTCCGAAGCAGCTAGCCCCCGGCAGGTCAAGGATTGGCCAGGAGATAGCTTTTCCCTGTATTTGCACCTTGAGGTAGCAAGCTTGGTATGACCAGATTACGAATCCGGTAAGAGGGCCGCCCCCAACCGCCCAATTCATTGGAAAGCGCCTGAGAGAGGTACACAGCTCACGGACGAGGCAAGGGAAGGGTTCTAGTAAACGAAACGTGTGGGTATATATATTCGGTATGGCTGTGCCTTAGCCCTTATGTTGGCAAATAGCATGCAGTTGGGCCAGATTATGTTTTTTGCCTGCGCAATAAGATCTTTTATTCCCGAGCTCCTAAACTCCTTACCCTCGTTGGAAAATCTGATAAGCCTGTGCTGTGACGTACGTGTCTTGATGAAACTAGGTAGGGGCCATTCTCGTGATTTGTAATTCTGCAATGCAAGTGAATGCGCAGACGGCCTGATCCTGCTCCTGAATGCGAGTCCATGCAAATAGCTCAATCCAAAACGTAGTTCGCTGGGTCCGAGATCGCCTTTCTGGCTGTTGTTCGTTACACCGTGATCTGTTCGAAATACACATAGATGGGTCCATTGACGCCCTTTTTGAACACCGATAACGGGGCATCTGGTAACGCGCGTAGTTAACCTCCGTCCGTCGATAGTGGCAAACTCGGCTTGCTGGTTGTCCGCGTGGGTTTGTTGAATAACCCCATCGTCCAATGATAAGCTTCCTCTGCAAGGAAAGCAGCAAGCAACCGACTCGGCCTGTCTATGCGTGCGGTGCAATCGTGGTCCTAGCATCAGAGAATGATGCACCTAGGTCGGTGCGAGTCCTTGTCCTTTCGCCTTCGCCGTTTCTTGTAGTAAGATAGCAGGTTCGGATCGTGGCTATAGTCATCCTCTATTTGGTTCTCCCCAGCATCATCTTTGCGCAGCATTTGTCGACATAGATCGATGAACACTTCGTCCACGTTTGCTTTTGAAATGTATTAGCGGTACAGACTGTCGCCTGAGGGGGTATGCAACTTACTGCGCGTGCGAGCACTAGATTCATAATATGGTGCGCCCCATCGCTGGGAAATAGAAAAGCCCTTGGTACGTGGGACAAGTCTCTGGTCCTCTAGATCCGCCTTGTTCCCGCAGATGACAATTGGCACCGTATCGTCATCTTTGATCCGGATAATCTCGTCTCGAAGACCAGCGAGCTCGGATAGGGATGAGGGGGACGTGATGCTGAAAACGAGGAGAAAGCCCTGCCCTGTTTTCATGTACAGATCCCTCATAGCAACTTGAACCGAGCGTTAGCAACTCTCCTACTAGCGGACCAACGACGATGGAATCAACCAACCAAATTGTTCTGTCCCGGCCGTGTCCAGACTGTTTCATATTAGCAAGATGTCATGGCGGGGCTTGGTGATTTCACAAGAATTGATGTCTCACATCTCTAGAACCACCTGTCGGCCCTGTTCCCGCGTATTAATTTATGGCCGGACTCCAATCGGAAGGCGCAAATAGCGCAAGGCGCACTTACGTCTACCCCCACCTGGGTACGATACGAGTCCTCGATCGTCGGATCGTAGCTCTCGATCCATTCATTATGAACGAATTGAGCTGTCATAAATCACATCCGTTAGCTTCCACGGGCTCCAGCTCCAGACGCGGGAAGTTGTGAACATGGGCAAGCTCTGCGTCTCAAGTAAAACCCACGCTCTCTCGGTGTTGAGATGTAGGACGCTAGTCAGCGGGGAGGCTCTTACCGGTGAGACAACTCTTCCCAACACCACCTAGGGAGATAGATTTTAGCAGATGTAACTTAAATACGAGCTTGTAAGAGTTAAGGTTCTCGCCAAGACGAGGTAGGACTTACCTGCACCTAGCACAACAACGTTGAACTCGCGGCTACGCACGGTAATCGAGATGTCAGCGGTCGGTGTTACACGGACATTTTTGTGTATTTTTAGGCAATTGTCAGTGCTCAGTGGTTCGGAGGGGAGACAAACGCAGGGTGATAGCGGCCTTGCCTGGGAGACATGGCTTCAGGCTCTACTGGCGTGGAGGCGCGTCGCAGGCGCAGGCGCAGGCACGAGCAACAAGACGCGATGGACGGCCCGCGATCCGACGTCATACACCCACAGAGGTGTGCCTCTGCTCTGCTCTGCCGCCGCCGCTCGGTGAGACAAACGCGAGACCAGAGCCGAGATTATCGCAGCCGGTCCACCGATGGCGATACCCTCATCTGAGGGATTGCGCTCTCGGCTACGCGTGAGAGGCGTGATAGGCGAGAGGGTGTTGTCAACACCTCTGCGCCTTAAGCGGTGAAATAATCCAGGATACGAGGTATGTGGCCGTATATCCGGTATCTGGCGTCTTGTTGTCTTGGGGTCTGCTCTTGCAGCTGGAGATGGGAATAAGCTCGGTGTTTTATTGCAGGAATAAACGGCTCGCAGAAGTGTAGGACGGGCGTCTCCGATGAAAAAATATGACGAACTAAGCTGCTAAAGACCAAAGGTGCGATAGGGGTCCTTTTTTCTTCGCACTCAAGCACAAGGGGGGGAGAAAAAGAGGGGTATAACAGCGCGTTTATGTCTCCGTAGCAGCAACAAACGACGGGCACTCAGTTTGAGCTATAATGGCGAGACCGAAGATTGCTATTATTGGCGAGGTTGACGTTGATGTTGTTGACAAAGTCAGTCTGCGAAGCACATGGGAAAGGATTCAAGACACCAGCAAAACCAGCAAGACCAGGTAATTAGGCATGTAGCAGTTAGGGAAACGGCTAAGTCGACTGGTAGAGTAGGAGCTGGATACCTGGATGGGGACGGATATCCGGGGATTATATCATACTACCTGGGTAAGTACTTACACTGGGTGTTGTAGCCTGATGGCCTGGTAGCCTGGTATTGTACATGAGCCTGTACCATACCTACGTGCCTACGTACTTAGCAGCTGTAGCTACCATGTGTGTATGTAGATACATACAAGTTCATCTACTAGTGCATGTATGTCTGTATGTATGCATGTACGTAGGTATGTATGTATGTATGTGTGCTTCCTGTTTCCTGCGTCCTGCTTCCAAGCAGCCAGGGTGTATAATCAATCAATACTTCGTCCTTCGAACTGCTACTATGTAACAATACTGTAGCAACCTTCACAACAGTAATAGCAATAATAGGCCCGTCCGAACGAACACCAGGTTTATTAATAAGTGCATTAGTAAAGTGACTACGTACTAGGTACCATGCAGAAATTTGCAGCCAGTCAGGATTCCTTCCAGGGTTGAATGCAGATGCAGATGCGGCGCGGGTCCAGGCACTTTATTGTGCTACCTATTTGGCTACCTGGTATGTCTGTATGTCTGTATCTGCATGTATTGTATGTACGCTGCAAAGAGGCAGTGGCAGTGCGTTCGGGGCTCCAGGTGTCCAGGTGTCCAGGTGTTCGAAAATCACCCATTCGATCCCCCAATCGTTCCCCATTGGGCTTCGGATTGGATCTACCTTCGTACGTCGTAGGTAGGTGGTTTAGATACCGTAGTCTAGATACCTACACCTTAATCGCCGTTTGCCCTGTTCACCAACAAATCCCACATACCATCGCTATTACTATTGGTCTACAGCCCGGCAACGTTGTCATTGTCCATTGCATTCCTTTCTCTTTCTCGCCATCATGTTAAAGGGATGACAACCGCAATAGGAGATATATCATTGCTTTTCTTCTGTGACTCTCCTTTTCTCCTCTTCTTTCTCCCTGGCTCCCCTCTTTCCTATCATATCATGGGGGATTTAGGCAAGTACTCAGTTGTGGAGAGCAAAGCTTGTCAATCTGGACATCTCCCAGATTCTTACCCCAAAGTACTTCAGTAGTTAATAACACTTTGAGTATCAGTAATATTTATTGTAAAGACGCAACTTTTCCCCCCCTTACCTACCTATGTCTTTGTTCAATATTGGCTTCTGACATGACCAACTCATTGCAATCTATTTGTCTACATAGTTCGAAGCCTGCACCTACGTGGAAAGGGAAAGAGAGGGGAGGAAAAGCAACAGAGGGGATGCACGGCTACCAAGATGCATGCTGCTGAAGACATTGACTTGCCGTAATATTAGAAGAAGCTTGGAAGCAAACAACACCGTACCTGCTTCTGATCTGAGTAGATGAATACGACAGCACCGATGACGACAACTTCAGGAGATAAGCAGAAACCGGGTCGCAAATAAACGATGTGCCGCTATACTGAGAATTATATCAAGCTCGTTACCAAAATAGGAGCAGGTCCAGGTCCATGAGAAACGCACGGCTAGCTGTGGATAGTATCAGTATCAAAGTATCCAGCAGTCAAATAGCTACCTAACATCCTCGGTATGTATTGTATGTATGTTATGTTGGTCATAGTTCGGTAGCAAGGAAAGGCTTCATCAGATCTGAAAGGCCCACTTGCGTATCGCTTTGACCGACGAACATCGGATGCACCGCTACGTTAGCTCTGGCCGCTCTCGCCGTAGTTACATCGCGGCATCACCGGCGCAAAAAAAACTGCCATTCTTCTACCAGATTCCGCTCTCCTTTAATTATTATCGGTTTTCTTTTTTTCATTCTTTTCCACCCTTGTCCCCCGTCTTGTTGCTGCGCCCTGCCCATATATCTGCAGGCAGTGCAAGCTGAGATTGACCCCCTAACAGGTAGTTAAGCTGTTAAGGTAGGTAGTCGTCAACTTGGCAACTTGGGCATGATTACATGCTCGCCCCAACATAGTAGGTGAGTATGACGAGAGCTCAGTCGATATTGACTACGACACTGCATGCTCGGTGGCTTTGCCAGGTCCCCGCCCACGAGGGAGGAGGCCATTGCCGAACCGAGCGCTCCCCGAACCGTCCTTTCCTTCTCGCTGGGAAGGCTCTGTCCGGCGGACCGTACCAGGAACAGTATAGCAGTAGTGCTGCACCCGTAGCCGGTTCGGGAAAAGGTGGCCGTTCGCGACGGGGCGTCTCCTTACAGCTAGTGGTTAAGGTGGTGGTTAGGCTAGCCAGCTCAACTCAAACTTGGCGTACATTCATTCACATGCGGTAAAGAAAGAAAAGAAACCATCCATAATTCCATGTAAGTAGGGATGGCTGGATTGGATGGATAGATGGATCTTCCACAGTAGTTCGTCAGAGCGAGCAGCACTTTGTCGGTCAATCGGGTAGGAATGATACCAGGTACTAGATAGTAATAATAGCGAACAGGTAATAAAAGGAAGCACTAATTTCGTGATCGGTGGGCGATTGATTGATATGTAGTGAGTGTATGTCCCTCTTTGACTACGAGATACAGCCCAAGAAGGCAACGAGCGGGAGCCATTATAGACCGTGTTCCCGGATCAGAGATAGCTCGATATCAACAGGGCCAGGATCGACGATGACAAGCAACAGCTGCTCTTCCTTGTCCTCCTAAGCGAGGACCCCCGTATCCATCGAATCTGAAATTCTATCTACACTAGGTAGGACAAGCATCACCTGACGGGTAGGAGCTGCGCGACATGCAGAACGGGGCAGTCGTTCATACATGGCTGGCACCTACGAGGAACTAAACTACGAGTACGTGCAACGGGTTTTTTTTCTATGTTTCGCGCCAGAAGCTTGGAAAGCTTGATGAGAACAACACCATTTACCCCCTGGTCCCTGGCCCCTGGTCCCTTATTTCTGCCCAACCCAACGATCTTGAAGTTCGGTTGAAAGCTAAGCCGGCAAGGATCATGATGAAAGAAAAAGAGAGAGAAAAAACCTGGGATCAGGGGCTCCAATTCTGGTAACTTGGTGAAATAAGGGATGGACAAAACCCCTGCGTAAGTCTTTTGGATCGCGATATTCCCAAGTAGGAAATCCTATGAGTTATAGTTTCGCTATAGCTTCGTTATAGCGCATAGCTTAATAGAGCCACGTGAAGCTAGGTCTTAACCTGCCCGGCGGGAGTCAGCGATCCAGTTCCCCGGAGCTTTAGTGAAACATCTGAAGCGCGACCTCTCCACAAACTCAGCTACGTAAGCAAAGTAGGGCAGGCTAAAAGCTGAGCTACTCGACCCCGATGACGGAACTATGTAGGGTAGAATGCAAGGAGAATGCCGGAGACGCATGATGGATATAGCTATATAATAAGTATATGAGCCGCCTGCTGCGACAACACTGAAGACGGGGTGTCCCTTCTTGCTTCGGCCTTAAATCCAAGCAGTATACGCCTGCAGCCTCGCATGAGGAGATTCCCGAAACGTCACGAAACGGCAAACCGGCGAGGTAGGGCGATTGAAATACCGGATATGTCTGGTTACAGCTTGCAGTTCGTCCCCAGCTATGCCCTGAATGGTAAAGAAAGGACTCATGTCGTCCCAACAGCAAGCTTCGGCTGGGCCTCAGCCACCAGTACTTACGTCATGTAGATGTTCCATGTTCCCTGCCCTGTAGGAGCTGCTGGCTTCATGATTGGCCTCAGTGTGGGCTCTCGATCAAAGGAACAAGACCAAGGACGCAAGTTCAACTTTATCTGAAGTTCCAGACCGTGCTCTGTAGTGCAGTGCAGTTTGCATGACCCCGTCTTTATGGATTTTATATGTTTCCTGATGCCCGAAACGAAACAGTTTGCCTGGTTCCCTGCCTAATGCAGCTAGCGAACTGTAGTCCAGCTAATGAACGCCCAGTTGATCGGAACCGCCCCGCTGGTAACGTTAGCCCCTTCAGAGCCTTGTAGAGGTTGTTTCCAAGGCAGTCGGGCAGTCGGGCAGCCGGGTCAGTTAGGTTATTTTGTGGTGTACTGTGTCTCAAGGTTGTATGTAGGACCTTGTATGTATGATGTATTGTATGTACAAGCTCTCTGGGAGCTCTCCAGGTCCCACACGCTGGAATATCTGCCGACTTTGCCTGGATTCGTCCATTTTTAGTCATCCTACAGCGCCTGCTAGCGCTTGCCAAGCGGAACGGCGTCTCTGTCAATCACCTCCACGGCAGGCAGCGCGGTTGTGTTGCTGGTTGCGCGGTTGCTGTAGCGGCTGTCGTGGCGGTTGTTGTAGCGGTCGTCGTGGCGGTTGTAGCGATCGTTATAGGGGCAGAGGGGGTAAAGTACGTGACCCGGGACTGCACCAATTGACGTCAAAGAGGAGCATGAGCATGAGATTCCATGGCACAATTCAGTGGGAACACGCAAATCACATCAGTCATCTACATAACCTGATAGTCAAGCCTAATAGTGTAGTCAGTAAATAGTAAATATTACTTACGTACATAGTTGCACGGAAATTGAGCGGCTCAGCAGTGCTCAGTCATGAACGAACAATCGGTCATCTGCGATCAGTATAACTGCGTAGATGGAGGTACCTGTATACCTGCCTCATGACAGCTCATGAACAGCCATGTAAATGTAACTGCATGATTCATGAATCATCCAGGGGTGACAGCCGCTTCAAGAACAGCTACCCATGCTAAAATCACGTGGTAGCAACGTGGGTGGGCGTCGGGGCTTATATGGCAGGTATTATAGCAATCCCACACCCACCTCTACCTTAATCTGTTACCTACATGAGTCTACGCAGGGTTGCCTCGGAGCGAACCACGTTTCCAGCCTGTTACGAACAAGTTGGCTGGCTGGTTGAGCGGGCAGTCGACCGCGAGACTAAACCACATGCACGTGCATATGCATATGTATTGTACTCATGTATTTACTGTATTCTGAGATGCGATGATCGGTTTGCTATTGTGCCCTCCGGTTCTTGTTGAGAAGCTCTTGGCCACATGCCTACAGTAACTGTGGATGTATGGGGTATCGGCAAATGCCAAAGCTCGAGCTAATGCGATGTACAGCAAATCCTTCTCCGCCTTTGGAGATATGTGTGTGTGCGTGGGCGTGTTTGCGGCCGTGTTTCAAAGAGGGGCAACCGCAATGATCGGTCAGTTGAAACATTTTCGATACTACCGCGCGTGGGATCGTCAGCCGACGACGGATGAGAAGGGAAAGAAAGCGTCTTTCCCCAGCCTCGGCAGCTTGGCGGCGACCACAGACCCGAACACGAGTGAGCGGGGATATACCTATGTAGACCTCCTCTAACTCAAAAGCGTAGATCCAGAGTCCACACACAGACATATATAAACCGAGGGACATGTTCCCTGGATGGATCTTCCCTACACCCTCTCGACTTCGTCTTAGACGTACGCAGCACCCAACGGTTCCTCGCCAATGAGCGTGTCTACGCTCTCCCACCCCTCAAGGCGGGGCTGGAGGCGCGCCGAACGCACGGAGTGTCTGATATGTACCGGGGGTGGCGCCGGCAGAGCTGGCGGCGCCAGGACACGGGGTGGGAGTGGTTGCAGCGGGATGTCCTGCGGTCTCGCATCTTGTCGAAGATGGTTCTCCCGCCTCCAGATGTAATAGACTACACCCGAGGCGGATTCAACGGCAGCCCTAGTAACAACGGAAGAGAAAAGAAGGTGCCAGTCAGTCAACTAGCTTACAGAGCTGCGCGAACTCTTCGGAGTGGGTTGAGAACCTGTCCGGCGATGGTTCCCAATGTGGATTTAACTCACATCATTATGAAGAGAAAATAACTCATGAAATCTTGAGAGGGACTCAGGTCTTTAATGTGTGTTAGTATCCGCTCACTTCCGACTCAGTTCACTTTCGTGGAGGTGTTCGCATTGGCTTCAAATGGGGTGAGAAAGGTGTGGCTTACACATAGAGATCCACGCCAAGTTCGCACCGAGACTGCCACAAACCATTGCAAACTACCGCGTCATAGATGGTCAGCTCCATCACCGTCTCGCCTGAGTTATACTTGGAAACATAGTGCTAGAGGTCTCAACTTACCCCGTTGATGGAGACAGGTCTGCCATCAGACCAGCCCAGCTCAACAATAGTTGTCACCCAACTAAGTTGGATGAAAACAGGAACGACAACTCCAATAATGTCCAAGTAGGTCGTAGGCTTCTGAGTGTAACCCGCAACAATCATGGGCAAGACGGAGATATACAACTCGAATGTCGCGATTGTAACGACGGCAAAGAACACCTTCCAGTACTTGGGTATAAATCTATGAGCAAACCAAGCCGGTGGCCGGGGCTACGAGTCAGTAGTGTTTCTTTTCGAGACTATAACTAGCCTAGGGGGCAAGGCGGGAAAGGGGGGATGAGGAAAGGGAGGTCCGAACGGGTAGAGTATAACATCCAGGGGCGTAGGACGAAGGAACAGACTTACGCGTTCTCAGGTCGATGCAGACAGGCCATGATGACGAAGCCAAAGAGGCTGATGTTGAGAAAAACCAACATCGGCAACGGAAACCCTGAAGATATCGATTTCGCCGCACTAAGAATGTGACCTATCGTATACTGTCAGCCTATTCTTCCACAGTTCAGAGGAAGAATCCACTCACCAACGAGACCAACAGCAATGCTGGCGACTAGAAACTTCACTCCGAGGCTCTTCAACACAGACTGCTCTCCTTTATAGTCGAAATAGTAGCCTCGGCGACTGACATGGCGAACTTGGAACCAGAAGCGGACACCCCAGAGGATGGCAGCAAGAAACTATCGTGGCAAGAGACATGTTAGCGATCTCATCGACTGGTGAGTAGCCCACTGACTAGACTAGCTGCCTGTCTGCCTCGTTTCGAAACATGGCTCACAGGCGGAAAGGGTGTAAAGGAGATGAATAGGGGTGAGTTCTTACCCCGAGGACCTGCACGAGAGGCTGCTCAAGGAAGATCTTGGCATTGACTTCGCTAGGACTGTACATGGCCAGGGTGACGATACTGTAAATCGAGGCCCCGGTCACGATAACGCCCCAAAACAGGGCGAGAATCCAGGCGAACTTGGACATCATGGCTAAGATGTGAGACTACTGCTTCCATCTGGTCAGCGGCGTAACAGTGAGGCGTAAAGTGCAACTTCAGAGACAGAACTTCGTATCATAAGTGAAAGGGGGCGGCTGGTAAATATATGAACGTGTTGTGAGGGTGGGTGCTTGAAAGGTGAACGGGTGAGCGGGAAAAGGGGCGAGTGCAATGAGTCTGTGGGTGTGCGAGAAGGCGGGTGCTAGCTACATGAGCCTGCTAACGTGAAGAGAAGCGGGTGCCAACTTGATGAGCCTGCAGACAGGACAAGTTGGGCGCTCAATACACGTTTTCTTGGGTGTGTCAGAGGGTGGGTGCTCGATATATGAACCTGTGAGCGGAAGAGAGGGCGGGTGCTAGCGAGATGGAATCTGTGAACGGAAGAGGGCGGGCGCCAGGTACATTGGCCTGCGGGTATGAACGAAGATGAGCGCCAGCTGGATGGACTTACAAATTCGAATTCCGGGCGTTGATGTGATGGGCTTTGGGTGAGCTTGCTGATGGATACGAGGGCGTCTGCTGACGAGGGCGGCTGCTAACGAGGCGAATCTGTGGGCGTTACAGAAGGCGAGTACTAACGAGATGAAGCTGTCAATGGAAGGATGGGAGGGTGGTAAGTAGATGAACTTACATACGGGAAACCCGGGCGTCACCAGGATGGGCGTCACCAAGATGGGCGTCACCAAGATAACCTGCAGTAGGCTTGTGGGTGTTAGAGAGGACGAGTGGCAAGTAGCTAGGTGAGCTTATGGGTGTGGAACAGGCGGGTACTAACTGGTTGAACTTGCTGATGGACAACAGGGCGGGTGCTAACGGTGTACTTGAAGATGCCAAAGACGGATGCTGGCCTGGTGAGCCTTCGATGGGCCTGGTGACGTTCACGAGGGCGGGTAGTGTGACTAGATGAACCTCTTGACAGCAGCCAGGGCGAGTGCTGGCTAGATGGGATTCCCAGATTCGAAAAAGAAGGACTGGCGTTGATGGAATGTGCCCGTGGTGAATCTGCGGACGTAGAAAAAGGCGGGTGCTAACCAGATCAGCTTGCAGATGTAGAAGAAACCAAGCCTGTGAACGGGAAGTGAGCGTTTGGGTGGGCAGTTGGGGTATGGCACAAGTTGTAGAGGAAAGGGAAGAAGAAGAAGGATGATGTAAAAGAAGGAAGTGTGGTTCCTCAAGGTCGTTCACTGCTGCTGCAGTTGGTTATGCGAGCCAAAACTCCAGACTGCCACCTCACGATACTGAGAGGAATACGAGTGTGCGGGCGTAGGTAGTGTAAAAGAGAAGTGCGGGTGCCCGAACCCGTTCACTACCGTTACTTGGGTGGTTCTGGGAGCCGAAACTCCAGACTGTCACCTCACGATACTAGTATACGTACACGTATAGAAGCGTACATAGGTACAAGCGTACATTGGTACTTGCGTACAAAGGGTACTTGCGTACATGGTAACTACCGCATCTATGAACTCGGCCTCACGGCTTATGACGGGGCCACGCCCCAGGGGGCAAACTATGGCCTCTAGGGGTTATCCCCCGGGGCATGCGGGAATGCTCACCCCCCCGGGACCATTACCTTCATCGCTGCCTAAGAGGTTGACTACATACGGATTTTACATCACAGCCGGAGATTGAAAGCGGTCAAGAAAAGAAGCAAGATATAAGATATTCGACGGAGTAAGTATAGATCCAGTCAACGTGAAATCGTGAACGATCAGAGCACCTCTCTGTTAATGGTGCCTAGACCAGTTCAATGGTTTCGACAGGTATCCCGTTCAAGACAGAAGCTCCTTTGAGCAGTCACAGTGGCACGGAGGGAGATATTAGGGTTGAAGGGGCTGGGCTTTCGGGAAACGGTTAACTGTGAGTTACTCTATAGTATGGCCATGTGCACAAAGATTAGGGGAATCAAGCTTGGTCACCAGACATTCATTCCTTGATGCTGGGAAAAGACACGATAATTACGGGACAGATATCCTGTCCAGCTCTTCATTCGCAAACTCCTCCACGTATATTTGACTAAGCGGAACCATACGAAGGTCCTTGAGCAGGTTCGTTAACTTCATCAGGAAGAACTAGAGGTATGGTGAGTTGTATCAGGTACCTTCAATATGCCGAATTCTCCTACGGGTCGTAGGAATCATCACCAAGGTATCCTTTCGAAGCCTGTTGAAGTCAAGGATGGCGTCACTCGCACACCTCTTTCGTTTAGTGTTGAGCTGTTATGGCCATGGGTCGATTAAGGCGAGAGCAGACGGTGAATGAACGAGATCTTCGTTACTTGAGAGAAGTTGTGAGAACCTTCGGGGGTGGAAAATGCTTGCTTTAGGCTACAGCCGGCAACAGAAGACATCAATGTGGGATATGATCTCTTTGTAGCTGAATGGTATATATCAGTTAGGAATCAAGACGGTAGATTACTAGAGATGAACTCACACGATCTTCACTAACCGTTTGCTCTCGCCTTATTTCTTGCACGGGATGTCAGGGCAGTACATTCCATCTACGGACAACCCATATGGGATGGAGTGAGCGGCTACCATATATCAGATCCATAGTGGATGCCGTAGGCTTTAGAATTGAAACCATGAACAGATATCATAATATGTACTCAGGTGTCCGCCAGGGTTGTTACGAATTCTTTGTAAAGTATACGTACACGTACGTACCTGCGTACATCATACGGGAGGGCTGTTGGGATCAGGTTTTATGCCATTATAAGCTATGCAGATCAAGTAGGGCATTAGTGCCGTATCATTGTCAATCATCAAGTCACATCTTGGTTCGTGTATTACGCATTTGCATTCCACTTTAGCAATATGAATTTGTGAGTATCTGTCAACGCTTGTGGACACGGGAAAACTCCTTTCTTCAGATATACTGACCCCATGCCATTACAAGGCGGGTGTGGGCAAATGGGAGGTAGGTGGAAGCGCCATAGTTTGGGAATTGTCTATCTGAGCCAGCTAGGTCCTATTTGTATGCGATTCTGCCCTGTAGGTCTCCGTTTGTTCCTTTGACGTATACTGCAGCCCCTAAGGCACACTCCATGCCGACAGCGGGAGCAGATAGCACGGAAGGTACTTGACCTCTGACACCTAGGGCGGGAGCAGACGGTGGGGTAGGAAGAGACCTGAGTATTGTAAAGGCGAGAGCAAACGGAAACGAAATAAATATGATTGTTAAGCTCTTAAGGAAGAGTAGATAATGAAAGAATGCTGTTCTTGACTAGGTGTTCCTTGTGTAGAGCGGAGCGGGAGGAACGGGGTTTGGGGGTAACTGTTCATTGGCCTAGGGGAAGCATTGTCATGAAATAATGAGCGCTACTATCAGTGTTCTAAACACCTCGTACCAAGCTATTTCACTCTTGGTCAGGTAAGTTGCTGCCGCAAGGCAATCTGGTCTTGATAGTACTTGGGCTTCACTAACAGACTGGTTCAGCTATACGATACAAGGGTGGACATACCATACAAAGCTAGCTCAGCACTCAACATAATCTTATCATTACAAAGGACCAGTCAGACCATTATACAAGGTAGCCGAAAGTGTGATGTAAAGGTATAGCCAAAGCCTTCAACTGACTGGCTACTTGTGGCTGTTGTGGATAGCCTGAGGTTCTTTGCTTCGTTCGACACTCTGTGCTTCCGGTACAATCTGAGTTCTTTTCCCAGTATCTCTTGCCTGAATGGCTAGGCCAAACTGGCATCACTCTTACAAAACCCAGAGCAACACGGCTGAGCTATTCTTCAATATCAGCAAGGGTAGTTGGCAAGAAGCATTCATCAATTCTCCAGGTACACCGGAGCCACCGCAGCTCATCAAGGTAGGACGACAAGCATGGATTTGTATCATTGGTGTTGGCTCGAAAGAAATATTTTCATAGACGTTTGGTTAGTACGTTTGATACCAGACCGTATAGGAGCAAGCAGCACAAACGAGTGCCAGACCTAGGGCAAATTAGGATTCAGACCTACCTTGGGCCATCATACATGACATGGGGTAAATGCCCAGGAAGGAATTGACGATATATTCGAATAAAATATCGAATTTCCCCTATCAAGCTTGATCAGTTGGCCGGAGTTCATCAATTGGTGCATTGAGGAAACACCAGGGCTTGTGAAGCCTACGTAGCACGGCCAAACGAACATCAATGTGGCCTAAGGGAAATTGGAAAAGGACGGGTCGTCCCTTCATAGCTCCGAGCAAGTAAGGATGTGCCATAGCTTTGATTTGGCTGCAAGGAATCAGCAGCTCGACTGGTTTGTTGTAAGAGACAACATGTATCTGGAGGGAAAGGGGAGGGGTGGTGGGGAGGCAAGGTGTAAGGTCAGGGACTTGTACTTATCGCAACGATAAGAGATATATATACACACAATGCTTTCGGAACCAAGCCCTCATGGATAATCTCCATAGGTTAGCACCTATGTATGAGTATACTTTAGGGTAGAGTGGTAGTTGAAATGAAAGGGAACTGATCATCCAGGACTACTTGGGATAGAGTGTAGATGCTACTCGATCTACAAGCCTGGTATGCAAGCATCAATCATGAATATGAGGCAGCAGCAGACGTATCTTGATATACGGAAAGTAGAAGGCCATCCTAGCTCAGTATAGAGTACCCTCCCACACCTTCGATGGGAGGTGGAAGCTGGGGTGTAGCGGCTGCTCTAGAATATGTAACTTAGCCCTTTCCGCAAGGAAAAGCACAACAGCGGCAAAAAAAGACACGAAGGCGTAACAGAGAACATCTTATAAAGTATCTACAGATACAGACAGTACAGCCATGAGATCTACTACACGATTTGCGACACATCTCACAAACGACTGTCGTGAACGCAACAGTCGTTATCTCGGATGAACAGGCGAGATGTATAGACACCGAATATTCGAGCGAAGCCAGAGATCAAACAAAATGACACGTAAGATAAACAACATAGATAGATAAGATGCTCCTTCTCGGGATGTGAATCGGGACAACCGTCTAAACCGTTGGCTATAGTAGTAAAGTAGTAGTAGTAAGTAGTAGTAGTAGTAGTAGTAGTAGATAATATAGTGAAGCTGCTGCGCAAACGAAACCAGGAGGAAAGAGAAAATGCCCCTCTGCCTTGCCGTCCCGGAAAAACAACTACAAGGAAATGAAAGAAGATACCGCCGCTGCCGCTACCACCACCACCAACACCAACATGGGAAGTACTCGCAGGTCCATTCATGGGCCCGAAAGGGAAAACCAGGAGAACCGCAGTGCAGAGGTGGGTGGGTATGGTAGGGGAGGTCATGGTATATCGCCATCAGCAGACAAAACAAGATCGCCTCGACACCTTTCCTAAACTCGCATCTCATGCCATGATGTTCTTTCCGTCTTTCTTTTCCCCCAAGCCCTCTGTCGAATAAAAAATCATTCCCAGATACTCCTGCTGTTTCCCAGTTATGCCACTCGAAGTTGCTAACGCTTCAATGCAATATGGGCGGTTTCGTACATCGACCCGAACCGAAGAAAGAAAAAACCACAGAACACCTCGTCGGATGGTAGCGGGCGGGCATGTCGGAAGGACGGTAGGTTTCCAGCCACACGCACCCTGTGTAGAAATGTTGAATCCGTCCCAGAGCCCTCTTTTGGTTGATTTCCAACAACTCCTCAGGATGCAACTTGATGCTTCCCCAAACTTCAAATAATAACGAGAGGACCCAACTGTATGATATGCCACCCCCCCACAAACAATCAGATACCTTTCGCCGTTTTATTGCAGAATGCTCCGTGAATATTGTCCCTTCCCTATATCTCCTCTCCATCTTTTGGGGTTAACTGACGTGGGTCCGCTCACGATTCGTCTTTTTTTAGACCATGCCCAAGATTTTGAACGATGAGAAATGGGCAATGCAACGGAAGAGGCAGCGCCTTCCTTTTGCTCGAGACTGACTCCTCCAAATGAATGCCGGAGAGGTTCGAGGATTATGATGTATACCGGAGTTGCGATGTGATGTCCAGATCCATATATTCGACAAATTAAAACACCAGCGCCGTATTGTGAGTGCCCGTGACCGGAACGAAACTAGAGACGCCGATGACCGCTGAAAAGAGAACACCATGGAATGCCGTTATGACCAAGTCTTAAGTCGAGAACCGATATGCTTCTAGATTCCCAGGGCATTAGCAGCCGCATAGCGGATGCTAGGGGGAATCACCGTAAAGACTGTCGACGCCGTCGCTAAGAAATCACCCATCGCAAATGCCAACACAGATGCAACAAATAAGCCAACCCCTGTCGCTGACCGCGAGGAATCCAAAATACTTTATTTTTTCTTTTTCTTTCCTTCTTTGCCGGAGCGTGGATGACCGAAGGGGGCCCCTCGTCGAACGTGGCGAAAGAATTCAACCGGTTAGCTCTTGCGCGTGTCTTCTTGACGCCAGGGACCAAGTTCCAGAAAACAAAGCATCGAATACATAGCTCAGAAAAAACGATATAGGAAATATGGTAAAATATAACAAGGTGAATCATCTCCCCATCATGTAGGCAGGCGGATATGCGGACGCGGAGCCATTCATCGTCGAGGCAGCGTTGCTTGTCGATAGGGGTCCATTATATGGCGGGCTACTCCACACGCCGTTTGTGTTCCCCGGAAAACTTGCCGATGAGTAAGAAGTGGCGGGCCCTGGAGGCATCGACGGAGTCCCATTGTATGTCGACCGATTCAGGCCCGGAGGGGCACTTAGACCAGGAGGTGGTCCGTTGGCCGTCGTGAACCCGTGTGCCGAGCTTGACATCAAACCATTCATGCCTCCCAGAGAGCCAGCGGTAGACTGGTTAGGGGATTGACCTGACCGGACTCCAAGAGGGTTTTTCGAGAAGCTGAGACGAATGCCACCCTTGACGCTGTTATGAAGAAGCGTGCCGTATAGCTCATGTAGCGCCTTTGTTGCGAACGAGACATCCTCGAATTCAACAAAACACATGGGACCATTCTGCTTGGTGCGGAAACAGAGACGCTTGTAACCGCGCTGCTTCGAAAACATCGCCTTCAGTTCGTCTTCGGATGTATCAATAGGCAGATTTCCGACATAGAGCGTGTTACAAGGAGGGTTTTGATCAGCAGGATTCACCGGCGGGAAGTTCATCCTTTGTTGGGGGTAATGCTGATTGCCCATCTGATAGTTCATTAGATGGCCTGCGCTGTTCATCACCGTTGGCGACATAGTGTTCCCGTGAGCCGAGAGAGGAGTCAAATGCGAGTGTCCATAGGGTGGGAGGGATGTCGCACTATTCGTCGCGGTATTGAGCGAAAGGTTCGCCATTCGCGCGATTGGTAGCTGAGGAGCCGTGGCTCTTCGTTGCTGGGTCGCCCCATTCTCCGCGTAGGCTACCGGATCCTTAAGCAATTCACCCGTTTCATCATCCTCAGCAGCATCGTGACTGATCAGGGTCTTTCCAGAGATGCGTGGTCTCTCGGTAAGATGGTTGGGGATTGGCGACTGTGGCGAGAAAAGGCTCTGGTAATGGGCGCTAGACTCGGGATTAGGCAGCTCGTTACTGGAATAGACGCTACTCATCGGGGGCGAGATCTTTTCGAGCGACTGGAACGCCCCATTGAAGCGTGACGGCTGACGCGATGTCGGGCCAGTCGAAGAGGCAGGGGTTGGCGCGTTCGAGATGCTGGAAATGGTAGTATCAGTCGGGTATCGCCTGGAACTAGTCGGGCTGCTAGAATGGATCTCGACGATCATTTCGACATCATTCGACAACGATTTGCCGTGTAGCATATCTTTGGCCTGCTGCGCTCCTGCCGCGCCCCTGAACTTTACAATCGCCGAGCGAAAGCCAGGATCTTCCGATTTGTCTGGAGGGAGTATTTCGACATCAACGGTCTCTTGTGAGAATAAAAGCATTAACCGCAGCTTCTCCTCGGTGGTGTCGATGGGCAGGCGGCGGATCAGTACGGGTACTGGAGAACTCGGAGTCGGGGTTGTCGCATAAGGTGTTCCGACCGGCCTACTGGCGGCGTCGATGTCAAAGGGACCCTTGATAGCCCCCATTGATAAAGCATACGGTGATTGAGTGGATGCGATTGACGATCTGAAGTGTTGCGGCTGCTGGATAAAGGCCGAGGCGGCCATCGCAGGTTTGGTAGAGGTCGCAGACGACGTGAACGTGTGCGGCAGAAATGGGCCTGGGCGATCGGATGTCGACGAGGCCGACAAAGAACTCGACGATGAGAATGGCGATTTGGTAGCTAGACTTGGAACTGCTGGATTGGAGGCGGCTTGATCCTCGTTCATGCTTTGGAGCGCATGCGATTGGACTGCCCTACGAGGCACCTGGATTGTATGTGAGAGGCTGCAGTCTTGACTAGAGCCCTTCTTTTGGGGTTTGGGGTTTGGGGTGGATGAGAGCTAGAGATTCGACGACGATCGCGCTGATCGCAAGATTGAATGCGCGCAGTTGGGCAATGGGCAGTGGGCAGCGGACGGTGGGCGGCGGGCGACGGGCAGCGGGCAGCGGGCAGAGTGGGTTGTCGCAGCGGCCTTTTAGCGTGCGTATGTAAGTAAGTCTTGTATTGTATGTATTGTATTGTATGTATGTATGGTTAGATTGTATTGTACAATGCAATGCAATACACAGTACTGTAATACGTGCGTGCGTGCAGGCGCGGGCTTGCGGGCTTGCGGGCTTGCGGGCTTGGGTGCGGACGTTCCTGGTACTTCGCTCGAGGTATGCAATAGCGCGACACAATGCAGTAGGCATTGACTAATTGACGAACCAAGTTGAGTACCAGTATACCAGATGGGCAGTGATGCGCTGCGCTGCGCTCTTTTTCAGCTGGGCTGCAGTACCAAGTACGCCGGTTGCGCGACGAAAATTTTAATTTAGGAAAAAGATTAAAGGGATAGATAGAGAAATATTGGGAACCAACGTGCCCAACGTCGCCTGTTGCAAATGAGATAGATGATAGATGATAGATAATGGGATGGGATGGGAGGGAGTGTGCGGATGGGAGTGCGAGGGGAGAGTTAACGACACGCGCGCAACCCGGAACCAGGGGGGATATTATGGAGAAAAAAGACGTGACGACGTGGTCGGTTCTGTCCGCTTTGCTTTGTTCGGTTCGGGTAGGGGAGGAATGTAGCAGTAGAGATAGCCTAGGTACCCTATCCTATCTGCCTGTTTCTCGAGGAAAGGGGGCAGAAGAGGGCCGGGGGGCACGAGAAGAATAAAAGATAAAGGATATGCACAAATCAACCACTCACTTCCACTACCAAGTACGTGTACGTGTGGAGGCAGCAGGTGCTTCTCGATATTGCTCCAGGAAAAGTTGGGGCGGTTGGAGAAAAGATGTGGTGGAGGAAGTTGGGGGGATGGAATTCCTCAAGTAGGCTGTGCGGTTAAGCACCTGGCAGGGTACGATATACTACACTAACTAAACTGACTAACGAACTATCTCTCCGCCGTTTTGGGGTGTGCGTGAGGGAGAGACGAGTGTGTGTAAGAGTTCTTAAGAAACCCAGCAGAGCGAAAGAGCGCCTAGTATACTAGGTATGTGTGTAATCCATTCAGCATTGCGTATTTTATGAGGCAGTGGTGTAGAAGAAGAGAAAATGAAGGCTGCCATGTGTGTAGGCATGGGGTAGTATGTGTATGTCTGTGTCTGTCTATCTGAGTGAGAGGGCTAAGGGTAGGCAAGTATGTATGGAGTTGGTTGAGTGTAGGCAGGTAGGTACCTGGGTAGGTGGCTATCAGTGGTTGTATTAGGTTGGGTATGCGTATGCATGCATGAAAGGTACCGGCTACAGGCCGCGGTACAGGTAGGGTAGACATCGAGTATATTGAAGCTACATATCTTCCACATCTTCCACATCCTCCACGTTGGCACGGAACAGTTCAGGTGGTTAGTGTATGCTTAATCAGTAAGTACCTACATAGTAGTGAACCTACCTCCCTCTACATCGCGACGGGCGAGAAGAGACTCTGAGAGTGAGAGGGCACGTTGAAATGGAAGTGTGTGAGCAAGTGTGTGAGCAAGTGTGTGAGTGTGTGAGTGAGTGAGAGCGAGCGAGAAGCCACCCACCACCACGCTGCCTCTCCACATCCGTCCAAGAGCGGCCAGGATTGGTACCCAGAAAAGAGGACGGTTCCTGTCAGTCCTGTTCTGGCCCAGTGAATAGGATAGTGGATGGTGGATGCGTGCATGGTAAGCGTTCTGAGTGGTCAATCGGGGAAGATTCAAGATTGGTAGCCGCAGCTTAATGGCTCGACTAAGTCCCTTAGCTGCAGGAGCCTAGGTCGGATTAGCGGTCGAGCAGGTACAGCCAGAGGCTTAGCAACGTTTAGGTATAGTATGTGCCGCGGTATTTGCCTGGGGCGTGCTTAAGCTCCCGCGAAGAGAATGGTCAGCCTGTCAGCAAGTCCAGCATCTAGCATCTGGCATGGGGAGCGTCCGGGTACTGGAAGACTGAAGTTGGAAAAAAGAAACGATCGCGTTAGAGGATCAATCATGTGCGATACCGACTGCTTTAGAGATTACGGGAAGAAAAGCGAATGGGTGCCTTCGAGTGATTAGGTCTGCTAGGTCTACACCCGCCTACCTACGTACCAGGGATACTCACTTAACTGGTTACTTCGTACATACATGTAGATGGTAAACTGAGATAGAACCTGCACGTATGTATCGATGTGCACTTTTATTGCACAAGAACCAGTACGCCTGGGCACCTATAAGCCTCAGCCCAGCCGAGTTCAATGTAGGTAGGTATAGTATATATCTGCAAGCGTGTCTACTCAATGCTGATATCTATACGTACGAGGTATAGTAAGTCCACACATAGACCAGCTAACAAGGTCTTGGGAGTACAAGAACAGCAGCCTTCCAAGGTTCCCTCTACCTTTAAAATATCGCGCCACGTTCATGCATTTGCGTTGACCTTTGCTGGCCTTGTTGCCATAAACAAGTAACAAATGCGACCAACACTCGTAAGTTTACCTAGAAGAGCAGCGGCGTCTTGGAATATGGAGAGGAAATGGAGTCCTCCTGCATTTGCGCAAACTGCCGGCTAGGATGGACGCGTAACAAGTTCAGGAGTCGCAGTGGCGGACTAAAATAAAACTGCAAGGTAGACAAGGTACAGCAACCTTGAAGGTGGTAGGATGCATACCTGGGTACCTAATGTGAGTGGGCGGGCGTACAGTACATACAATACCTACATACATACATACATACATACATACATATATACATACATACATACATACATACATACATACATGTACGGCAGGAAATGCTAGTACCGAGTACCAACTCACATGTATGCCCTGGTATGGTCTTGTATGGCCTGCTATCAGCTGCCAATGGCTTGTGATCTGTGATACACTGAGAGATACACTGATACACTGATACACTGAGATACACTTTCCCCTGGGTGTCTGAGAGTGGGGTCCCGGAAGAGGTTGAAGGCCTCCATTCAGTGGCCAGAATGGCTGGAAGCTCAACCTTCGAGACTGATTAATGACAGGTACGTACTCGTATCTCCTCTATACCCTACCAAGCGCCGCATCCTATTCGCCCAGCGGGCCTGGAGTTTAGAGACGTTTAGCTTTGTTAGCGCCAAATGCATGCGAGGGAGGGAAGGGAAGGGCAAAACAAAAGCAGGCAAGGTGGGCTTGGTGGGGTGGCAGGGTGGGTAGGCATGTATGTATGTATGTATGTATGTATGTAGTATATAGTAGTACCTACCTACATAGCAAGAACCTAGCGAGAGGGAGGGGGAGGGGACAGAAGCTCGAGATTGCAGCCTGTGTGAGAGCTGGTTCGATGATAAATGAACAATGAGATGCCGTGCCCAACCTTACCGTACCTACTCTGCTACTGCATGCTATCAGGTGGGTGGGTATCTGCAGTGTCTCCCTACACAATATATCCTGCCAGCCTAGCACGAATCGCTCATGGGACCGTTCGGGGGGCTGCAAAGATCAATAACGGTTACAATGTATATATAGATGTGGAAGAGATAGCCTTGGGTTCTCCATTGCGGTATATGCCTATGGGATACCTAGTTTGGGTGAGTATAGTAAGTATAGTGTTGAACCAGGGACTAGGGACTGTCCAGGTGCCAGGGGAGGGGGTGTAGATTCGACTAGGATATTTCGTTCCATCGCCAACTATACGGTTACGAAACATGTGTAGATATTTCATACCTACTAAGTACTTAGATATATATAACAAGTCCCGTCCTTGCTAGGTCTCGTGCCATTGTGTTTCGCAAGCGGCAACTGTGCGATCCGACACAGCAACTTGAAGAACAGCCGGCCTACCCATATATACTACTCCGTATGCGTACGCTTAAAGCATCGAGCATCTAGCTCCAAGGACGCATGTTGAAATCGTCGGTATGGGGGCACCATGCAATATTGTGTGCTACCAATAGAGCCACCCTAGGAAGGCTATAACGGTCGGAAGGCTATGTGCTAAATCTGGAGCTAAGCTCTTTGGCACCTGCCAGCTTCCAAGTGCAGCCCCGGCCATGCCCCCCCCCCCCCCCCCCCCCTTTTCCTTCCTTTTTGCAGTCCTTAAGTTCCTTATAAGCAACCGTTTAGTTCGTTTCCGTATTTAATGCCTAAGCAAAAGGGTGTTATAAAAGCAAAAGGGTACAAATTTAATAACGTAACGGCATAAGTTTGAAAGGGGGAAGGCAAGGGGGGAAAGGGAGGGGGGAGGCCGGCGGCGGCACTGCTTAGGACGGCGCTGCTTAGGACGGCGCTGCTTAGGACGGCGCTGCTTAGGACGGCGTTACTTGGGACGGCATTGCTTGAAACGGCACTTCTTGGAATTGGCATATAATATAATGTTAGCTATTAATAAAAACGAAGGTATTTCTATATAAAATTAAGCTCATAAAGCGATTGCGAACATATGTATACATGGGGGGGGGTTCATGGCTGTATGTATAAATGTACTGGCAGGTGCCAAAGAACTTAGCGCCGAATTTAGTACATAGCCTTCCGACCGTTATAGCCTACCTAGGGTGGCTCAATAGTAAGTGCTCCTCCATGCTACCCAGGCCTATCTACCTAAGCAGCAACCAAAAAGGTACGGAGGAGAGGAGCTGGTCGTACAGGTTCAGGTAGCTCAGGCAGGCTATCCACCATTCCCACCCTTATGCAGCCGTAGTGAGTATACCTAGATAGTATACCATGTACCTAGGTAGGTATGATGATATGCCTACGGTTAGCGTAGACCTAAAAACATATATAGATTGCCTGCATACGAAGGTCAAGTTCAAAATCAATCGTCATGCCAAGAAATTAGTCACAGTACATAGCCCCTTGAGTTCATAAAGCTGGCCAGCTAACACTTCAGGGGCTTTAGTGCTAAAGACCGCTAACCATGCAGGCAATCTAGGGGCTGACAGAACAGCTAAAGCTTCCAGAATGCACTAAGCCTTCGTACAGTATTTAGTACAGCATTTCAATATTTGTACTGTAACTAATTCCTTGGCATGCCGATTGATTTTGAACTCGACCTTCGTACGTAGAAGTCTATGCCTCCTTGTGGGGAAGACGGCGTGCTATGGATACGGGTGCCGTATGAATCCTGATGACAAAGTTCCATGCTACCCGAGCAAGGTTTAGGTGGTATCACTCTGGTCAATTTCTGGATGCCCGGGAGGCTTTCGACTGCAGCTGCCCCTCCCCCCCTTCTACTCCACGAGGCTGTGCAAGTATCCTTGTGATTGTCGTTCTCTCGGAAGATTCTATATAGTCTAAGATGAGCTTGATTCACGATCTTCTCGGTAGTGGGTCCTCCCTTTTTTCAAGCTGCTATCCAGATACGTCCAGTGATTGACACTGCCAACCTACTCAGCTCGTCTACTACTGATGCCGTAGAGGTAGGACGTGGACATGCCTTTCAGTACAATAGGTCACCGTGAATTGAAACACTTGTCATAAGAGCCTATTTATAATGCGATTGATCACTAATTCGACATGTTCTTTGATCGAATCACGGTGTTCCCTGATGTGTAAAAGAAAGCATCTTAAAGTGAGTAGCTGCCAGACGGATGGAGGGTGGTAGATACGCCCAATTCGACATCTAGGTAGACTCTATTCATAACGTCCAATTGGACAATTGGGTATAATGGGAAGGAAAAGGGGGAGGCGGGAGGGTCCGAACAACTCGCTCCCTTCGAACCCAGTGTAACCCAGTCCATATTGGTGCTCTCTTATAGTGAAGTTCAACGCAATGCAGAGGAATGGGTGAAGAGACTATCCGATATCTGAAGAAGCCGAAGATATAAACACCTATTTCACTATAGCCACCTGGAACTTCCTTGGGGGGTCTCGAAGAGATAATGCGCAGGCCTGGCTCGCAAGTACGACGTTGGAGAGTGGCGTAGCCTGTCTCCAGATGTCCATTCATCAGTAAGTAGTGTACCGTTGTTATAAGCGCGAATAAATAGCAGAACGGAATCGTTCGAGGATACGGGCCGCGGACTGAATCAGTAGGTGCCGATCTATGTTCTATTGACAAGCTACTGCCGAGAGTGAGATATGAGAGATAGACTGCTTTATACTACATAGATTATAGCTTGTCTATTGGCAATATCATCGAGCAATCATCATGGGCCTACCGAGGACCGGTGAAGATTATGATGACCAGGTGTGTTACATTTCGGTGTGCACAAGGATGCTGCTAGTTCATTTGACAGAGCCCAAAACGTGCGCGGGTTGTTAGTCGTGTCTTTTCGAAGCCTATAGAGGCCAATTGATGTAAGGGCTGGTTTTACTTGAACATGTAGTTACGTCGGGCCAACTACAGCTCGATCTAGGCCTTCACGTTCAGCCTTAGCTACCTTTGCATCGATCTGGCACGTCTGGGCAACAAGAATTGGGTGTGCTCTTCTGCTTTTGCGGGCTTCCTGCAGGTGTCTCAGAAATATCCTTGGGGCTGGGATATGGATGGGAGAGCTTCCCCCCCGTCACCCCTCTCTTGTCACTGACCGGACCCCTCATGGAGAGCTTCGGGTGGCCCATTCCCTCCCCATCTCTGAGATTCCTTGATGATAATATCTCGTCATAATGTCTATGAGCTTCGCATAGATCGACAATGCTGCGCTTTATCTCTCCCAATCCAGACCAGCACTACTTCTATCAACAATCTCCTGAACCCCCCTACCAATACTTGGCATTGAAACTGCATAGAAGGTGCAGAAGCTGCAGTCAAGGCAAGCTTCTTGCAGAACGGGAGCTTGTCACAAGGTCAATAAGGCCTATAAAGCTGCTTCACAGACCATTGGGAAACCTGTCCGGCTAGCCAGTTGACAAGCCTTGAGCCATTGGTGTCTCAGTTTGTCACGATCGATCGTTTTATATTGCCTATCCGACCTAATAGTCGCGCCCTGGAGAGCACCTACCTTACCTATTCAGCAGCGCCGAACTTGAGCTTATTCGAATGCAGCATAGCCAACCAAATCCGTACCTAAACCAACGTTGGCCAAGGTTCCCTCACGAGCTACGCCTTCAATCCACCGTACCAAGCGCCCGTTCTAGCGCAAGATACGAAGCTGCCGAGAGAGCTCTAACGGCGGCCGGCCTGTAGCGGTATCAGAGACATGTGACTAGATCCCAAGATGCAACTCGTGGAAACATCACGATTACGAAACACATCGTGAGGGCGCCTGCGGGCTGAACACCGCATATCTGCCCATCCTATGTATGTATATAGTCGGTCTACCCACCACCCAATCAGAGAATGGTTGACCTCGCTGGCCTGATATCTTACACATAGCTGAAGTAGGCAAGGGTAGCCAGGGGTTCAGTCCAATTGGGAAAGGTGTCTTATCATGGTCCCAATTGCCCGCCAAACCAGCAAGTATCATTCCACTCACACATCACAGTGGTGGTATTGTGCAAGCGCGGGTTCATCGTCTGATCTTCTCTTGGGGTCTATGTTGAGCCTCCAGGGAAAGCCCGATATCGTGACATTACATAATTCTGAACAAGAATGCTCGCTCATGGCTAGGTTTCAAGGCTCGACATCATAGAATTAATTGCCTTGCGGTTAGATAGACGGTTCTCCATATACCCCTTACAAGAGAACTCCGTCACTTACTACTATCTGAAGGGGGTAGACAGCTCACATCTACCTACGTAGTTCCATCAGCCACATCTGAACTGTCTAGGTTGGAAAAGCACTATATGATGAGAATTGCCAGTTTAAGATAAAATTGGACAACCTGTCTTCTGCAGATCATACCTCAATAGTTTGATTCGGATCTCCTCAAGGCCTCCTCTCAGGTGCTACGAGTAAGCATGACGTTGGTTGATTCTCCAAGAAGCCTCCCTTCCCCTCCCGCGATTCTGAAACGGGGGCCATTCGCTCTCCCTCAACGTGCTCTGACGCCAGTGAGCTCTGCATAGGGTATGAAACAACGCCGGGGTATGCCACGTTGACACCCGCCAACATCACATTGATCAAGATAGCCGAGAATTGCATGACGCCGACAACGACATGCACTTACCTGCATCGTAGACGACTGGCTGGCTAATCGGTCCATACCGAACCCAAGAATTTGAACATTGTTTTCCAGGGCTTCAGTTTCTAAGTCGAAGCTCCCTTTGGAATACTCAAATCAATATCAATACGTATTTCAGAAATGGTTCTTGGTGAGTATGAAGCATCACAAATTGCGGCCTGCTACCTGAATACCTCGTTCCAACACCACCCACCCACCCGCGTTTATATCCCGCAAGGCAGCCGGTTGCCTCGAGAGCAGTCAATCAAGCGCGGGTTCGTGGGGTGAGGGGGGGTAAGCCCTTGGGCCCCAGCCGATTATTCATCTGAACAGAAGAATCTCCTACCAATCAAGCGAAGGCCAGGGCTAGCCCAAGCGCAAGTATCACATCAAACCATTGGGGAGGAAGGAGGCGGGCCAGTGTGAGTAGAACCAGCACCATCCATTTGCGCGGATCCCAGTCGCGAACCCCCACGGGCGGCTGCAAAAAGCCGAAGTGAGACTACTCGCGCTGTCGAGAAACCTTCCAAATCGTCGACGGATCCGACCCGACTTGAGATTTCGCTCGCACCAAATCCAACCTGCCCAATGGATTTGTATTGACCTCTAGGTCTAGCTAGTTCCCTTGCTGCTACCGCCCGTGGTTATCGTCACGTTTTCAGTCTTCCACAGACTTGCTTCTCACCCTCCTTCCCCTCTTCTTCTCGCCTGGTGTTACACAAGGGGATCCCCGCTGGCTGGGACGGGGTAGTATGATAAGGCAGCAATATGTCCGACTACCCCCCGCCTCGGCAGGTCACGTTCTCGCCCGACAACAGAGTCACCGTCTGTTTCCGAAGGGGGGAAACCGAAGATAGAGAAAAAAGGTTCTACACGGCGAACATGGCAGTGGATGTCGCGAGACTTCGGCGACTTGGACGCCAACCAAGCTTCTACTCACTCGGGGATCATTTTCCAACACCCGTAGTGCTTAGTCGAAGCTGTCATTGAACCAAGCGGTTAGGTGAGGCAAGTGGGAACTCGGAGAAACCCCAATCGAAAAATTGAGGGCCCCTGGATGTTGATTCGGTGAATATACAATACTATGCCGTAACTATGGGCCCGCCGCCGGCCGAGCAAAAGCAAAAGGAGAGATGAAGAAGAAAGAAGAAGATATACTGCTGACTCATATCAGGGTGATTGCCAGTTGGGCTGGCAAATCATAGGTCTGGACGGGGATTAATTTCTCAGTCAACTCCTCTGTGGCGCCGACCCGCGTACCCTCGAGGTCATATGTTGCGTTGTACTTTGCTAGGTAATATTAGTTGAGGAGTTGGCTGCTGACAAACCATCAAGAAGTTGGTACTCATGAGTCATTATAACGGCTTTGAGTATGTGGTTCATCTCATTACTTAGTAATTAGTATATCAAAGACTAGAATTTGTCTGGATTCTACGCGGTTTCCCCTATTCTTCAGTGTCCTGAGATGGGGCTATACTTGGGGGGTCCGCCAGAATAATCGAGTTGATGGCTACTTCTTTATCTCAACTTGCTTGTCTTCGCTGATATCTTATTTAGAATAGCTAGTTTCGTGAACGGCACACGTGAGGTTCCGATAGACTGTTACTCGAGTGCTGATAGAAGTACTATGGGAGGCTCTGTTCCAAACTCTTAGTCGGTCAGAACTCGTCCAAGTCATCGTACGTCAAGCCCCGCTGCATAACGAACATGTGCCCTTTCGATTCTCTTCACACCGAGAAGTATATCACGCATTGTCAGGGTCAATGGATACGATGAATACGATGGAGTAGAATCTCACGCAATCAGTGTTCCTGCGTCGACGGCGAGACTTTCGGCTACTCTTTTTTTGAACCTGGAAGTTGATCTAAGCTGCTCTCGCTCCAGAAGAGTCATCAACGGGCGAGAAATACCGATCTAGGACCTCGTACCCAAGAGATATGGTGATGTGATGACCCAATATGACGTTGGACGTCAGTTGGAGATGCCAGTACGGCACTCACTACTTTATTCGAATGCGCCAACGCCAACTTTCAGCCACGATCGACACAATGGAGCCAAAGAGCCGCGTTTCTCAAGCCTTTTTTTCATTCGTTTCTTCTTCTCCCTCTCTATACGGTTGGTTTGGAGAATCCCAGTGGCGCATCTGACGGACTCCAAGAACCGGGGCTCCTCGGGCTGAATGCGACTCCATCCCGCCTCCGTATTCATCTGTACCTGCATACACTCTGCATGTCTTCGAGTAATAAGAACCCCCCGTGGAATTTGATACTGGCTCTACTCCACACTTTCTCTCGCTTCTGAAAGCAGCTCTCGGTTGCTGTCGCGTAGCGTAGGCGGCGTTTTTCCCATGCATCTCTCGTCAAAGTGGCAAGTGAGTGGCTTGGCGAGTTCGCTCGCCTCCCCCTTCCGCTCGTTGCCGACAATAACCCCTGATGAAGACTTGATCGACCATATGATCGGCAGAACCATATAACAACGAGGGTCCACATACTATACCTTAGGGCGCGGGGGGGTCTTTTAAAAACAGTTTCTGGGAGGGTTTTCTAAGGGTAATTCCTTTTCCCGTGAAATTGCTCCCTTCACTCCGTTGCAATTAAAGGGTATTTGCCGTTCAAAGTGGCTTGCATTTAGAAATCGTTTTGCGGTCGCAACTGGGTATTGGTTACATAAGGATTTTGGACTTTAAAACTATTTTGAAATGAAAATTATTTTCGGCTGCCAACAAGGTGACCACATCGTTTTCGGAACCGGAGCTAGCCCTAAAAAGAACAATAGTATTACTAAGCTGGTATATTATATATACCAGCCAAATGGCCAGCCAGATTTTTTTTTTTTTTTTTTTTTTTTTCACTGCTAGAATTGAACTTAAGGTTTACGGGTTACAGGTTACATTATACATACAAGGCTTACTGTTACGGTTACGGCTACGGTTTATACATACAAGCTACGGAATCACAATTACCCATTAGGCTACGCACGGTAGTGGAAACTTTCTTATTCCAACCTATAAGGTCTTAGTAGCGGGTAAGTGTTCCACTTACAGCCTAGCCAAATTGGAAAGCTGATCCTAAAAGCGTTTTGGCTCGCAATACACTTCGGCCGAATAAAACTCTTTTGAAGCCACCAAAATCCTGAAGCAGCCGGAATGGCTGTCATAGTATAGTACATAATGAGTACCTATCGTTACTTCGGTTTGTAAGCACCATCATAAGGGTTTCCAGTCTGGAAAGGTATTAACAAAGTACTTCTGCTATAGCAATTGGTGTTGCAGCTTTAAAGACCCCCTAGTTATCGTTTTTAAAATACCCCCCCGCGCCCTAAGGTACTGTCTGTCATGATACATACCTACCTGTACACGTACTGTAAGTAGTTCACTCCCTAAAGCAAGTAGTCTACGAGATGGCGAAGTTGGAGTTCCCTCAGTTGCAGTTTTGATGGTCACAGGGCTGAAGGTTAGCGCAACGTGGCGGGCAGGGTTGCATGCATTGCCCCTGGCAAAGATATAGTTATTGCATAGCGTCCCACCTGCCCACTTAGCGGCCGTGACTGTCTTGGCTGGGTTTAACTAGAGCATCTCAGCCCTACATACACACCTACATACATCGTAGGTAGGTGATAACCAGCATAGGTACCAGCATTAAGCAGGCAAGACAGGCCTGGCTATCCGTCCTGCCGTCTCAGGATTTAGCGCTCACTGCTCAGGGAGCACATCCACACTCGCACAGTAAAGTCGATTACAGCTGGCTCACCACCAGCATTTGCTATTGCTGCTGCTGTTGACTAGTGACTCCTCACCTACATACATACATGCCTGCCTAGTAGATCTTGTGTCTCCCGGCACCCTATGTGTCCAGTCGATGAGGGTCTGCCCAACAAGTAACTGGTATATGTGCTTACTCCCTATGTTGGTAAGTACAATGCCGACCCCCTACATTTGCGTGTTACTATAAATGCAATGCGGGGTTCATCGCTTCTTGGTCTTTCCAGGTTGTCTGCAGCACAAGCCTGGCGCGTTGGAATCCTGTACTCTGGTATGGGTCTGCACTTACTGTATTGTAAGGTGGTAGCACATGCCGAGCTACCTCCTTGCTCCAGGGGGTTTTTATTATTACCATATACCTTCACAGGTAGTATTTACTCAGGAGGGAGATAGGTACATAGTCAGACCTTTGCAGCTTCGGTACACAGTTGCATCCATGGTAGTATAGACTACATACACAATACATTAGGTACACAATAAGTAGCACTGGAACTAGACTAGCGGACTCCCCCGGCATCGCTCGGAGCGCGGAAGCATCCTTTGGAGAGCCGGTCCCGACTAATACCGTGGTACGTAGCACCGAAGCACAACACACGACACAACACAACAGACACGCAACATACACACGAGCTGTCATGAACCCACTCCCCAGGCACCACGTCCGCTTTGTTGCACCATAATACGCATGTAGGTGTGTAGGTACGTATGTCACGTAGGTATGTACTATGTAGAACGACAGTCTGATCACAGACCGAGGGGCTTCATTAGCGGGCTAGTACAATACTTAGTGCCGATCGTCGTGACGGTGTCAGGGTCGGTGTAGTGCATATACCCGCGGTTCGGGTCCGGCTCCATGCCTGCGGCGGGTGCCAACGTCGGATACTCTAGCCGGTGCTGCGCGGGACATACCGAATACATACCGACTACCTACGCTCCCGCCCGATGTGTGCAGGCCACTCGACAGGCGGGTCGGTCGGGCTATTACCTAGCAGGTATTTGCGCCATTATACTTCCTGGGGACTCATCATCTTCTTGTTGCTGTTACCGGGAATACTACAGCCCGTCTCAATAAAGCACACCCGGCGATGTTTGCAGAAGCATCCCTCTCCGTGCCTGGGTCCTTCTGATCCAGTGAAGGAGCATGGCTGCATGGACACATACTTGTCCACCTGGCTGGTCTCGGGACACCGCGAACCCCAGCGACGAACGCGGGCAGCTCTGGGATACTCCTGTGTCAAGTAGCTACTTAGGCAGGAAGACAGGCAGGCAGCAAGCAGATCTGGGGCCGAACGGCTTCATACCTACCTAAGTGCTTCATTTCTATCGCTCGAAAAACAGGGGTGAGAAGGGCAGGATAGCTCAGCTCAGGGCCTCTGGGCGCAGCCGGCGGGTCAAGCAGAAAGCGACGTCGACGTCGACTTGACTCGTCTCATGTAACCTGCATCGAATCCAGATAGCATGGCAGACACTGTGACTACTTCCAGTTGGGACTAGTGGGCGAGCGAGATAGCAAGCAAGCAAGCGCGGGTATATCTCGAGCGCTCAGATATCTCCCTTTCGCGAGGTAGATGGGTCATCAGGATGAGGACATATGTCAATACCGCCGATGTTTCTTGCATCTTGTCCACAGGTTATATTATCACCGACCTTGTGGCTTGATACGAGACAGGAGGAGATGAGGGCTTGAAAACCTGGGCTAGCAGAATTCTATCAGTGACTATCATTTGATAGCGAGCTAGTCGGCATCGTGATCCAAGGATGACTGAGGGATGGAGGCCATATACCATCTGAATTCACCAAGCGGCTTTCGATCCGATTCCGTGTACGTGTAATAACTATGAAATCCCGTAATTGCGTTCTCAGCAGAAAGAGAAGTAGACGAAGAGACATCATATATCGAAGGGTAGAAGAAAGGGGTACTTCACCATGGGTAGCTTATAATGACGGTTTATGAAGTTAAATACGCGAATTTGGGCAATTAAGCTCGATCCATTCTGGAAATATGTATATCACCTATTATCCCAGCACAAGTTGTGCGCAGCCGACTCACGGGAATCTCGGCTAGAAGCAAGAGACCGGGTGCTCCTGCAGAAAGAAAGCAACGTCTCCAGCGCCACCATGACGTCGCGGTCACCACTGCCTCTCAAAAACAAAATCTCAGCACTTGGCGACTGATGCAAACATGTTCCCAGCTTCATCTCCCCCTGTGGATTCACATCAGCCCACAGACAAGTACACAGCATGGGGCTCTTTAGGGTCATCTACGGGTTCCTGTATCCCTCGGGGCCTACGCAGACCTACAAAGACAAGCAGCAGGACCTAGCCCCCAATCCCTCGGCCCCTGAGGTCAAGCCGACGCCTTTATTCCGTTCCAGAAGAACGCGCGCGTTAATATTCGGTGGAATCCGAAACACTCGACGCAGATCGGCAGCTCTACTTATCGGTGTATTTCTTGCGGCCGTTATCTTGTACTGGAAATTTCGATATGATCCGAGCAAGCAAAGCTGCCCATCTTGCGAATGTACATTTCCCCCTGGAGGCGATGCAGAACCGCGCCGTCATGATTCGCAAGATACATTTGCGGGGTTCAAGCATCGTGGCAGTAGTTGCGATATCTCGTCTTTGGACCTACACAGGCCATTTGGACCCGTCTGCCCCGACAAGAGCTCCGTGCTGCAGGCTATGTCGAACGGGGGTCGAGTTGGCAAGGACGCACCTTACGTTCCTCGAGGCTGTGACATGCGGTGGCACGACACCGAGGAGGTGTGCGAGATCCTGAATCGATTTTCCCAGGTTGTCCTAGTGGGGGATTCTATGCTGAGACATATCATTGGTGCCTTGGCATGTATAAAACATCCCCCCTTATTTTGAAACCCGGGCGTCTTCTAGAAGCGCTCCATAGCCTCCTATTCGCTCCTACTGCAACTGCTAACCTCTTCGTAGAATGTCCTGATTCGCGAGGACCTTGGCTATGGCGGAGTCACGGATTAGAACTTTAGTGACGATGAGCGGTATAGTTGAATCTTTCTCCCCTCCTTCTTTGTGGCGCTGTCAACAGTATCAGCTAACCCGAGAGGAACAGACGCCAATGTTTCTGCTACAACCAATTTGATGTCCAGAGCTGCTCAGTCCAAGGTATCTATAGCACCCGTGACGTGCTTGAGCATGACGAGCTTAGCCTCCACTGCCCGAAGTTAGTAGACAACTGGCAAATGGAACTGCGAAGTAAGTAAGGAGTCAACTCCACGAGTCGCTCAACTCCTTTATTGCTAATCAATGCTCTGCAGTGGAGCAGATAGTACGATATCCTATCCCTGATGAGGAAGTAAACCGACTCAAGGAGGCTTTGGCATCTTATACAACGCGACCAAGGGCCTTTGTCCTAGGCCACGGGCTCTGGAACAATCTCGACTTGCACCAATGTGGCGCCTGGCTGGATTCTGTTATCGCTCCTATCCGGCTCTCGCTGGAGCATCGCAGCGGCCGCACCCGCACCCGCACCCGCGATGGCCAGCTACCGATCCTGCTGGTGACACCCAACGCCGCAGGAGAGCGCAAGCCCGACGAATGGCTCGTCACCCAGGGGAACAAGGCCTTGGTCGGGTTCGAGAGGGCCATGGCGGCCGATGCCGCGAACAGGAGGATCGATCACCTGGGAACGTGGAACATGAGCATCCAGGCGACGCTATACGACGGAGTCCACATGGATCTGCGGGGCAATCTCGTCAAGGCGATGATGGTGCTGAATTGGTTAGATCTCTTGGAGTTCCAATGAAGCGAAAGCTACGTAGGTAGTAGGAGGATCGCGTAAGGAAGTTGTTGCTGCGACGCCGGTGGGATGGGATGGGATGGGATGGTGCATACATATTGCTCGGTGGCGCACGCCTCATGGCGGGAAACGAATGGAGTCACCTATGGTTAGTGTTCCATGCCAAGTAGGCCCAAGTATGTCACTTAAACTGTAGCTGGTAATGCAGATAAAGTGGCCTCTACAGCTTTTCCTAGGCTTTTAGAAAAGTAAAGTAGCAGGGTAGCATTCGGAAAACTTTGATTATTTACGCCCACATGAGAATATCAAAGAGGTTGCTGGTCCCTATACTACTGCCGATGGACAGATAGCCTTACCATGGCCACTGCCACGACTTTTACTCTTCTCGTACTTCCCTAGATAGGCAAATGAAGCCATTGGCGGTAAGGACTGATTCCATTCACATGCCAACGAACGAGCATGATCGAGTAGGTATGTACTTTATGCATGGGTGACCGACGGCGGATTCGCTACCTATACTGCTTCTGCAGTCTGCATGTATAGCAAAACCGGCATGTTCCTTATCATACCTACTAGGCACTTACTTACCTTGCAGCGAACGAAAAGGGCCATTTACCACACGGCCTCTCCGAACGGACCCGGTAAGTTCGCAGAGGTAGATCTTGGATAGAGAGGGGCAGAGGGGTCATGGACTCGTTCATGGTTTAGGGGGCAAAAGAGGGGTCTCGGCAGTACTCCCCAGGGCTGCCCGGGGGTTTATCAGATTGGTTGGGGAGGCTTAGCTTGTCCATGGCGAGCCATAGGTTGGGTATGTATGTAAGGTAAGGTAACTACAGTAGACGTCCGTTCGGATCGAATGCAGGACTTTGTATGGATCGATGGATGGATGGTATGTGTGTATTTGTGTAGGCATGTAGGTATGTATGTATGTACGTACTTGCGTATGTATGTACGGTGGTGGCAGATGGGCTCCGAAGGGTTGGTTGCATCGGGATTCCTCCTTGCATCCCCACATCGACTAAAACACCTACATGGATACAATACAGGCAAGATGCAACTATGTAGGTAGGAAGCAGAGTAAGCACATTCCCGCTCGCCGCCCGCCGTGCTGGTGATCCTTGTCCTTGCTTGCCTGTATGACTGTAACTACCTAGGTATGTATGTATGGCTGCTGGTTGGCTGGATGGGCTGGATGGCCGTCTGACAGACAACCTGGTGTGGGTGGTGCAGGATAATGCAGATTCCCACACGTGTCCAACCCTTGCAAGCCAGTTCCTTTTTTTACTATTTCTTTTTTTAGCGTTCTGGGTGTAAAACCTCCCGAGGTCCCCAAGGTTCCCAAGGTCCCCCCTTCAGCCCTCGGAATGGGTCTTCGATGATCTTGTTTCGACTCCTCCTTCGATTGTCGCATTCTGGTACCTACTTAATTATTCTCGGCGCAGGTAGCTTTAGCTTACTTAATGGGCCTTTTTCTCCGTGGTGGCATCGGCTAACGGCCGCCTGCCCCATTCATGTCCACTGCCTAGCAGCTGCCCAGGTGCTTAGGTACCATTATGATGTTCGCTATGCGCGTATACATCATATCGACCGACCTACCGTGCCTACCTTACCTACATAGGTAGCCTAGCTAGTTGAGCTAGTCCTGCTATGTGCGTGCCTAGCAGTGGTTAACCACCTCCTCTGTACAGAACCTACATACAGTGCTTGCTATTACCTAACCCTTAACCCTTATACACAATCCTTTAACTACCGGGTACCTAGACAGTCAGTCCATTCGTTCACCCTCGCCGGTCCGCCTCTCTCCTACACATCTGAACTCTGTCTTTGATTCTCACCATATCCAAGTGAGAACTGCTCTGTGTTTTGGCATATATACACATATATACACATTCGTATCTATCTGTGCTACGCAGCAGGCCACGATCTCTCGCTCGCTCGACCACGGCTTACGTCGACTGCCATCCACCTGCGCAATTATGGATCCAATGGACATGGACACAGATGGTCCTACTGACCCGCACGAGGGCACATATGTTGCACCCGCAGCAGCTCATCCCGCGGCCTCCGTCTACGACCAATCTGATGCTGCAAGCATGCTGACTACGCCGACGTTGCAGATCGATGTGAGTTTCGTGTTGTGCTACCGTGATGCTGATGCTGATGCCGATGCCGTGATGCCGTGATACCTCGATATTCCAATAAAATTTCTCTTGTGTGTGTTCACAGTTCACAATTCACAGTTCACATACATCGACACCTGCTTTGCCTGCTTTCTCGTTCAACCTACGCCAGCCAGAGTCAAATCCTACCCATTCACCCTCATGCCTTGCCCCTTTGATATCTTGGATTCGAGACCTGTCTGGCTGGAGGTTTACGGAAGATGAAATCCCTGAGCCAACTAACCATTCGGCTCAACATATTTAGTACCACTCGGATAGAGATTCCGCTCTGGGAGGTATGAGCAATGTGTGAGTACAGTACCAGCGATTATTTGACCACGCACTCTAGAATGCTGTTAACATATTGGGTTGCTAGCTCATCCACTATGAGCGTCACCGAGAGCATTTACGACCATATTGTTGAAAATGGAAGAACGTATCATCGATATAAAGAGGGCAAATATATGCTACCCAATGACGAGGTTGGGCTTTTACCCCCACGTGGATACCCGCCGTTCCGGTTGATGACTGTGCTGATATCGAAAAAATAAGACCGAACAAGACAGATTAGGTATGGCCTCTCCCGGACATCAAAAGCCAGATCATGGAAGTTGCCGTGTGCTTTGCTTACGCGGGGTTGTAGAATTTCAACACCGAATATACACATTATACAGTGAGGGGAGACTATACCATGCCCCTATCGACGAGAATGTTAGCAATGTCTTAGACGTTGCCACTGGGACGGGAGTCTGGGCGATCGAATTTGGTGAGAAATGAGAATGCATATGGCCGGCCCATATAAGCAGCCGATGCGATGCTAACCAACTGATGCACCAAGGCCGGGATCATCCCGGAACCAACGTGCTGGGAACGGATCTTTCACCAATCCAACCTCCCTAGTACGCAATTGCGCAAGCTCTAGCCTGCACATGATACGCTGGCTAACATTAGTCTACAGTGCGCCGCCAAACGTATCTTTTGAGATATGCGATGCCGAGGATGAGTGGTCTTTCAGCCAGAAATTTGACTTCATCCACATGCGTGCCATCGTGACCTGTTTTATGGACCCGAGGGCCGTGTTCCGGCAGGCATACGATGCACTGGAGCCGGGCGGCTACCTCGAGCTTCGCGATCCCATCATGCCCTTCCAGTTTGTAACACCACCACCCGAAAATTGTGCTCTGAAAGAATGGGGTGAGAAGATCATCGAAGCCGCTGCTCGAATCGGCCGCCATTGGACAAATGCTCAGTATTACAGCCAGTGGCTGCAGGAGCTCGGGTGCGTGAACATTGTCGAGACGAGAGAACACGTCGGCCTCAACCCCTGGATGAAGGGTAGCCGCAACAAGCAGCTTGCTATGTTGCTCGGAAACGACATGAGTAACGGGCTCGAAAGCATGAGCATGGCCCTCTTCACCCGGGTATTAGGATGGGAGCCTCAAAGGGTACACGAATTGCTAGAACGTGTCAAAGAGGATATGATGGATTCCAAGATTCATGCTTACTCCGAAGGGTGAGTTTGTCCCACTTTTCTTCTTCTCCTCTCCCTTCCGCTTCTCGATAGATGTATCTAATGGAGGGACAGTGTACATGTTTATGGGATGAAGCCATACGATGCACTTTGAGTAATACATACCGAATTGTTTGAGATATTACATTGTCGCAAATGCGTTACATGAGTTGCTACTACTGCTGCTATTGCTACCGTTCTATCTGTTTGAGCATACTTGTGATCGAAGTGCTTGGATACATGGCTTCTTCACAGCTCCGGGTACGCATCATACTGCGACCCCTCGCCACCCAATAAGCCGACATCAATGTCTAACGGCGGGCCAGTGTCAGTGGCCCAGCCCATTGTCATCGCCGCCCACAGATCGTGGTACGGCGCCGGTCTGGCTGCGTCCGGGAAATCAACGGCTGCGGCCGACGATAGATCATCTGGTACAACTACGTCCCCAGAACTGACGCTCTGCGACGACAGGTCGCCGTACGACAACGACAGTGACGATGGGCCGGCAGAAAACCCGAAAGCACCGGCGAAGCTACCCGGCGGCGGCGGTGCCTGTTGTTGCTGACCCTCCCATGTGCTCAGATACTGAGACAGGGTCCCGTTAAACATCGGGCACACTTCGATGCCCACGCGACTCTGCTCCTCCATATCTCCGCCGAAAGATCCTGCGTTAGCATTCGCAGAAGAAGCGGCGGCGGCGGCGGCGGCGGCGGCGGCTGAGGCGGCAGCATCGAATGCGGCGATCTTCTTGTCGAATTTGGCCTTGACGGAACGCAACACTACCTTCATAACGGCATTGATGGAGACGTCCACCTTCCGACGGCGATGATTGTCCCCACCACCGCCGCCATCTCCATCTACATCGTGCACTTCGTTCCCTTCCTCCCTCACCGGGCTTCTTCTACCACCACCATTGCCATCACCACCGGTTTCCTCGACGCTACCGCTGTCGCCATCAGCCAGCTTCTCCAGGTGTGCCCCGAGGTCAAGGATCCGCCGTGCGCTCTCCCAGTCGAAGGAGCAAGGGGGCCAGCCGTTCTGACGGCTGTTGCTATTACACAAGAGCGACGGTGGCAGCGGGAACGAGCATCGAAATGCGACGATCAGCGCCAGGATCACCCGACTCCAGTCGGCGACGCAGAGCCCCGCCCGCTGCTTGGGCGAGAGCGCCCCGACGTAGTCGAGGAGGTCCCTCAGGGGCCGCACCGCCGCTAGCAGTTTGTCGGGGTCCACGGGGACCGTTCTCACCGCTGTTGCTGAGGGCAATAGCGAGCGGTGGCTACTCCGCTTGTTGTTGCCCTGGCTGTTACTGGTGTTGTTGTAGTAATGACGACGCATGAAAACCAGCGGCGCCGCGACGAGGTACACATCTACGAAGAGGGATGCAATCTTGATGCTTGCTATATTGTGTTGCCCGTATATGCGTTTTTGTATCGATGGTTAGTCTGGCGAACTCAGGGGAAATGATTGTGATTGTTGAACTTCAGATAAGCATGGGAAGATAGACGTCATACATGAAACAGAGTAGTGAAAGGCGATAGTAGAACGGAATAGACAGAATGAAACAAATTGAAGGCAATGACGAGAGGCCCGTGCGAGGATTTGAGTGAGACATACGCGTCGTAGCAACCCGTTCCGGGATGGCGCCTTGCCACTCCCGCAGCTGTGTCTCGAGGCCCAGGCGGATGAGCCTCTGGTGGTGCTCGCTCGGCGCTTCGGCCGTTCCTGTTCCCGTTCCTGTTCCGCCGCGGCTGCCGTCATGGCCCATACCGATACCCATACCGATGCCAGCCCCGGCCTTCCTGCAGCTCCGGTTGAGCTCGTTGACATCGGTCGCAATGTGCTGTAGGCGCACGAGCCAGACGAGCGCGCGGTCCCGGTCGACGGCGGCGCTGCTGCTGGTCGCTGCGGGCTGCTCGAGGACGTCGCAGCATCGCGCTACCCACGAGTCCCACTTCATGGTCGGCGGCTTGTCCCATGATCCGCAGTAGCTAAGTATGTCGACGTTGGTTAGTTGGTGCTCGTCGGGTTTTATGCTTGCCTGTCTGGAGTAGCGATTGGTTGACAGGAGTGGGTCTGGGGGGAGGAGGGAGGGGGGAAGGGGGAAATAAAATTTATCATTAGGAGGAAGAGAGGGGTGAGGGGAAAAGGGGGGAGGGGAGGGGGGGGATATTGGAGGAAGTCTATTTAGTTGAATACGATCTGAAAAGGGGGAAAGGGGAGAAAGGGGAAATGGAAAAGAAAAGAAGCAAGAAAGGCTCCATCTCACCTCGACAAAAAGTAAAAGCACCCGAGGAACGCGCGGATCTCGGGCAATCTTCTGTCAGGCGGGTTCCAGAAGGGTCCGTAATCGTCGCCGTCGCCACCGCTGTTCTCTTGGTCGAGTTCAAGGTCCTGTACAATGTCGACCGTCATGCGAAGATACTTGTAGGCCTGCTTGCTGCGCAGGTGGAAGGGATACCTATTCATTCGTTTAATGATTAGGATGAGAGAAGACAGGTGAGGAGTCGGGTTTTCCCATCCATAGTTGGGTGGTGGATTTGGTGTTGTTCATGTAGCAGCAGCAGAAAAAGAGGACCTACCACGCGCAGTATATCAGCAGCCCCTGCAGCATCTCCAGCGACCGCTCGGACGCCGTGACGAACTTGAGCCCGAGCACCTTGCGGAACTCCTCGTCGTAGAGGCTGTGCCCCTGCGGGCTCGTCGAATAGCTGGCGACGGCTAGGATGGCTAGCAGAAGGAAGGGGGCGGTCCGCGCCACTGGAAAGGGAGACGAGCCATGCGAAGATGCCGGGAAACTGAATCAGCCACATTCTTTTCTTTTCTTTCCTTTCTGGATGAATAGGTTGGCGAAGTACACTGAAGTGCTTCCCCGCCTGAATGGTGCTTGGTGGCTGGTGGGTAGTATAGAGGTAAGGGGTAATAGAAGTGGGGGTGGAGGATGGGACGGGGTAAGATGAGTAAACTCGTTCTCATCATCCCACCACCACTCACGAAAAAGAAAAAAATAAAAATAAAAATAAAAATAAAAAAGAGGTACAATCCGACCATGTAGGACATATCCCAGGGTAATGCAATCACCACAGAAGAGAGTAAAATGAACAAAGTTCCCACTCACAAGATCGCACGTCAGCGTCCGGCGGCAGCACGACGATCGGGCAGTGCGGCAGCATGTCCATCCTAAACGTCGCGAGCATGCGCTCGGCCGAGTCGAGGTTGAACTGCGGCCTGACGCCCAGGTTCCCCCCTAGCGGTGGGCGCTGCCTGGCTGAGGAGCGGCTGCTCCGGCTTGCCGTGGCGGACGAGGGCGTCGCCGCGGATAGGTCGTTGAAGTCAAAGGTCTCTCCTCTCCCTCCGCTGTTGGATGCGGAGGCGGAGGCGGAGGTTTCGTCGTTGTTTTGTTGATTGTCATGGTCATGGTGATCCTCGCCGCTGCCCCTTACTCTCTTATCGTCTCCCCCTCCCGATGGGGACGGGACGAGATCCTCGAGCATGCGCTCGTGGTGGGCCCGGATCCCGTCGAGGAGGTCGTCCGGCGCCGCCGTCGCCGCGTCGTCGTCGTCCCCCGGCATGCTGAAGTCGATGCTGAACGTCTTGCTCGGGCCGGGAGGCGGTCGGGGTGGCGCGTCGCTTTGTTTGTCCTTAGTTTACTTTTCATGGTTTATCTTTTATCTTTACTTTATTTTTGCCTTGGCTTTTCTCGGTGGTAGATACCTTCTTATGAGGAGTGAAAATACAGGGCCAAGAATAGTGTATTGCACGTAACGAAGGCTATGATAGGTGACGATAGAGTATCATGGGCGCGGGCGCATAGCTGTTACCTGGTCGAAGACTATATATGCGTGACGCAGGATAAGAAAAGAGTAAGATTACTTACGGCTGCGGATACTTGGGACGCCGGGTTCGGGGACCGGTTCGGAAGACGCACTCCCGCTTAGAGTCGGCGCACCTGCCAGGTCACGTCAGACAATAGGGGGGAAGGGGGGTCTTGGAAAAGGCAAGGAGAACTCTCGCTCTTCCTTCCATACACGCACGCATACACAAGACAGGTATAAGCGAGATAACGACGGGAAAGGGATATAAAACAAGAAGAGGAAGGGAGCCGGGGGTGGGGGTGAGAGCGGTAGGAGTGTGAATAGAGTAGAATCACAAGGAGGAACGGCACCACGACGGTGACGATGATATTTACCGCTTACATATGCCCGGCTGAGGGCTGGTGAGGCACTTGACCTTAGAGCTCCGACAGGCCTCGCAGGCATAGCTCATCTTGGACCTGGGGGGCGCTGGTGCTGTCGACGACGGCCCACTCGCCGTCGGTGGTGGTGGTGGTGGGCGCGGCTGTTCCATGAGATAGAGTGGGTGACAGATAAGCGACTATGGCAAAGTTGGCACGTCGGGCGGAGCTAGGATCAGAATCGGGAAGAGGAGGGTGTGCAAAGGTGATGCCGCGGCGCTTGCGGTCGTATGTTAGTTACACGCGCGCAGTTAACGAACGTACGTATAGTACACGCGGCTAGTAACACCATTCATTGGCTGAGTACAGTACCTGTGTAACAGATTGGGTGAATAAAGAGCCCAACTCGATATCCTCTTCTTGTGAGCCGCGCTTAAAAGAGAAGAAAGAGGTTTGGGGTAGTCAGCGAGTGAACGGTGGGAAGTTCTTCCTTCGTCTTTTGCGGGGAGTCGGGAACCGCCCGCTCGCTGCCTGTCTGTCTCAAGCTCCGCCCCCCTTCGGAGGTAAAAAGCTTTTGTGGAGCTGACCGGATACCCCACATGGCTTCCCCAGTATTCGGAAGAAGCCGAGGATGGATGATGATGATACCGGAAGTATGGACGAAGTGGGTGCGGTGCAGTCAGGAGAAAATCCTCCACGGGGAGGTTTTAGTGCTGAGTTTTAATCTTCATTCATTTCACTCCGTGGTAAATCGGAGTATATTGTATATTATACATCGTCACCCAATGGTTGCAATGCAGTTCCTCCTGCAAGGGCCCTTTGCATCATCGGATCCATCATCCAGAACTTACTTAGCCCATAACTTATTATTTCTGAAACCATGTTTCCGAACCTGAGGTTGGCCTGTCACCACCCCTTTTTCAAAAATACATTATACTTTACTTATACATCCGTTATATCGCGTGACGATACGCACTCCGTCTCCCGACCTGGCCGTTCCTCTCCCGCCCATCCGCCCCAAGTTTCTTATTTCATATTACCGTATATACAGATAGAAGCCTCTACTCATGGAGTTTCGAACGCCATGCTCTCAAGCTAAACGTAACAAAGAAGAGAAGATACGAGAAAGGGAAAACCTGGTATCGAGGCTAGGTAGCTTCTGCTTGCGTGCCAATCCATCCATCCATCATTTGAACCATTTCATAAGCCCGAACAGCAGCCCCATCAGGATGACCGCTATCACAGCGAGCACGGTCGCAGCGATGATCATCGACTTCCGCGCGCTCACGTTTGACAAAGCCGGGCCGTCCAGCGGCTCCGACGACCGCGAGAAGAAGGGCTTCAGCTGGCTGTAGGTCGTCGAGCGGGTCAGCTTCAGCTTCAGAGACCCCTTCTCCAGATCCGGCGCCGTCGCGAAGCTCTGTATGCTGCGCTGGCTCATCGGCGTCGCCGGCGAGCTTGTGCTGTTGCTGTTGTTGTAGATGTTGGTGTGCGCCCGTGCGGGCGACCGCGGTATCTGCAGCCGGGTCGCGTCTGGGGGGATCCCGCGGGCTTGGCTCGTTGTTGTCGCGCTGGCACCGGGCGGGGGGAATAACGAGTGCGGAGAAGGCGGCGTGTAGGGCGGCAGTGGTATCTGGAGATCGACTGTGTTCAGGTTGGGTCTGTACCTGCCGCTGCTGGTAGGCGCGCGAGGCTGCGCTCCGGAGAAGTAGCCATCTGATACCGCCGCAGCCTCTCCTTCCGCATTGGAAGGAATCATGATGGATGGGGCGTTGGTGGTGGCGTCTGCTACACCCTCTTCCTGCTTTTGTCTTGTGGTGAGCGTCGGGTCCTTACATCTCGCGTGTGACGAATGCACAAACCTGTTGCCTCAGCTTTCGTGGCGGTTCTGATGTCATATTATGGACGTATACTCCTCAAGCTCCTTTCAGGTCCTTTTGTCTATTTGTTTTACCGAATCCGATGTAATAACCGACCCAAGGGTGGCTAGCTACCGGTATACGAAACGTGTGTCCAAGGTCGATGAGGGAGTAGAGGACTGATTATATCAGATAAGCAGTAAGGTCGTACGCAAGTAAGAGCTCTCTCGGGAAAGAAGGGGTGGACGAAGAAATGCTCTTCAGGAGACGTAGATTGAGGCCTTACGCTCGTTATCTAAGGGAGAGCGAGCCTACGTGAAGGTGGGCGAAGTCATCCCCTTTGAAGAAGCGCAGGCCAACCAGATCTGGCGGATTGAAGGATCAAGTGACACCTTCAGGGGGAGAAAGCAGCGTGGCCGGCAGGTTCACCACAATACACACAGCCATCCAATTATCCGCCAGGCTATCAGCGACTTTTCGTCATAAAGCCACCCGTTAGTCCAAAGGGGGGGTTCTTGCTCAACGGCTAAGAGTCCCATTGGCCGGCTGAAGGCCATCTTCGAGACAGGATTGCGTATACTTCCTAGGGCCACAATTGGGAAAGGGTAGGTAGATTAAACCATAATCTTGGCGTCTTACATGCATATTACGTGTGAAAGCCTAACGAAACCAGAGCGCTTCTGCGGCTCTCTCTCTCTCTCTCCCACCCTCTCTTCTCCCCCCCTCTCCAGGGGAACCCATATATTCCCGTAAGCTTATCACGAATCTGCAACGATGAACCCCACAGGGCCAGGACGATGCGATCTGAGCAGGAGCGCGACGTCGCTGAGAGGCTGGCAGCCCGCCCCCTCCTGCGGCAAAGATGCGTCGTGGGGGAGGCTGAGCCAGGGAGGCGGGAGATTGACAAGTCAAGTGCCGGAATCCAACGAGCTTATCCTGTCTTATCTGCTACTTTACCCACTCGGTACGGAGAATATCACAAAACGCCGTCCGGCCTCAAGTCGGTCGGAATAAGACCACGACCTCCTGTCCTGCCTTCATGCTTCAGAAAACCAACCTATTAGATCCTCTGCGCAATGTAGCACTAATATGTCTGCATGCCGCCCAGGCGGCTGCGGATTGACATGGGGAGCGAAGCAAATAATGCCTACCTAGTCTTCTTCAAATGTGATCCTTCGCATACGTAACGTCGGACAAGTCGGCGTGTGTCTTCATTCTCATACCAGGATAAGTAAGTTAAATGGCTCGATCCCCGAACCAACCTCTCAATCGCTCGAGAGTCGTCTCGAGGAGCTTATGCCAACAGACAGCGTTCGACGAGGCCATAGCGTGCTCTAGTTGAAGTCAATGACCGTATAGGCAGCCACCTAACTTTATTACCTATTCAATGGTACCAGAGGGTGGGTGACTCAGCGTATGATCATCGATACCTATCTGAACACATCCGGCTCGTCCCGACTCTGGAGTGGGTGCGCTCGCAGGTTTTACCCGCACTACCGCGAAACTGGGCCACTGTCGATCCGTACATGCCATACATTGACATGTAGGACAAGGGTGCCGCGTGGAATGCTACCTGCTGTAACGCTGCGAACACGAGAATTCGAACAACCTACTAATTAGTTAGTGCGAAGAAGGGCTGGCTCAGTTATGTGCTTTCAGGACACATGCATGTCTCAGGACTTTACTCAAACCCGGCCGAGTCTCGTTCATGCCAGCAAGGGGCACGGCATCAATCATCATTGCCCTCTCCCATACCTAGCTTCTAGGGCTCCAGACGACCTGTCTGGCTTTGGGAATCCCGTAGACTACCGTAGACTTCGTAGTTCGTGGAGTTGGCTAAGCAGACAGATGACCGGGGACAGTCATGGCATGCGTAACAGATACGGTTCCTGTGAATACCACTTCCAAGTCTAGCGACATTTTATGTTTAAACTAGATAGATGCGAAAAAAACCAAAAAAAACCAGATTTATCATCCCCTTCGGATCTTCTTCTTAATCCTTTCCTCGCTGGAGAACGCTTCTTCGGGCATGATATGTTGGCGTAACCTGCCTACTACGCGGTGCCCAACCCACCCCCTGGGAAGTAGGTCACATCACTAATCACGTGCATTTCGAAAGGTAATCAACCATGAAAGGGGGTGGATTATATCCATCCATACCTAAGAAGACAGTCAACCGGTTAGCCCCCCTTACCTAATATGTGGGTGCGATGCTCGAACCCCTCCCCAGCTGATGTCTTCCACTCCGACAATCCACACGCTCTACTCATTATATGCTTCTCATACGATGAGACCTGCTGGGACCTGCTGAAGCAGCAGTGAAGCGGAAGAGAGAACGTGCCTCAAAACAGCCGTCCAGTTCAGTCCAGCCCTAACCTTATCCATCATTCGGTATCACCACCTAAGGAAGAGACCGGCAGACGGGAAAGAGAATGGCAGATAGGAAAAATTATTGCTGAGGTATAATTAAATGTTACAACGAAGATCGCCATGCTGTGGTATCTACAAGCTCCTGTATCTGCGCCGATGCTAGACCTTTATTCCAATACATGCAAAAACAAGGGTCTGTCTGCTTTCTCGATGCCGCGCTCATACGCCGGCTCCAGAACTTTTTTTTCTTTTCATTATATCCCTCCTTTTCTTTTCTTTTGGTACAAGGGCAATGCCTCGAGAAGATACGAAATAACTCGAGGCATCGCCACCTCTTTTCCTCAGTGCGTAAAGTCATTAGGCACGTGCATTGTGCCACCCCATCCATCTTCGTCGATGCTCATGAGAGCTGTCTCGCTGTTCGGGTCCTCCAAATCCTAAAAAGCCTGGAGTTAAATATAATAACGATCACTTGCAGCCATGCCGATCAACTGGACGGCCCGCCACCAACTCGATCCCCACCCAGGTCCAAGAAGAGGTTGACTAGATCGATCGTATTTGTCCCGCCTATAGTGAGGTTCGCTGCTTTCTCCGCCGTTGTCCCTGTTGTGTCAGAGTCGACGCTGGTAATGAACTTCTGCAAGGAGGTTTGGGCTGTTGCCGCATCACTTAGTGTTTCTTGCTGAAAAATAAACAAGACTGCAGCACGAGCGAAGTCAATCATTTCGTCGTTGACAGTGAAAGTGTTCGTAGGTTGCGGCGTCGCTGTCGTACTACTGGGACCAACAGTGGAAGACGTAGTCGGGGTCGGAGTTAGGGTCGGAACTTTCGTGGTTGGATAACCTGTCTCTTTCTGATAAGGCGGGCTCAAGGTCGTATCGAGGACTGTGGAAACCGAGCCACTGAAGGTGGGCTCGCTGCTGAACGTGCTCACAACCAAGTCGGCACCATTTGTGATGGCTGGGTTGCTGATAGTGATGGTAAGATCGCTATCTGGGAGTACAGTGGTAATATCAGCCTCCACAAGGTCTGCGCCAATGCCTACATCCGAGTTGACCAGATTATTTTGCAGGCGCAGAGCCTGGCCATCAAATGTAACCAAAGCATTCTGTGTATTGCACGACAGGTTGGCGGAATTGAATTTGGCCGTGAGCTCGGTGGCCGAGAGAGGGATGGAGAAGTTGGTTCGGGCGTTCTCGAGGAGGCGAGGAATTGCTTGACCGACGGTAGCATCGTTGATAGTCGAGTCAGGAGTCTCGATTGATGTCGTGGTACAACCCTGGGCAGAAGGGAGAGTGCAGGTAGGACCGATAAACCCGACGGAGCAGATGCACATGCATTTCCCCTGGGTGATGACTACAGTGCCTCCGTTGGCGCAAGTTAGCTGGTCTTTACAGTCTTCCGTAGCCGGCTCCGCTGGAACGTTATCATCTTTGTTAATAACCAGGAGGAATACCGGGACGATAACTGCGGCGGCAACAATGCACACGAGTACAATCACGAGTACAATGCATGCCCAGGTCGGCATGCCGCAACACCGTCGTTTCTGCCTTGGTTGACCTCCATCAGGCGGTGGGTTAGGTTGATCCGGGCCCCGATAAGACCTCCGCGGCAACGGCAACGGCCATGAGTTTCCACTTTGACGATAGCTCTGACGGCTGTTCGTTGCCGGTGGTGGGAAGGCAGCAAGCATGTCGGACAGACCAGATTGATACTTCTCATCATTAACTAGTGCAAATGTCAGTCTACCAGAGCGGACAGCAAATTTAGCACGGACACTTACAAGTATCTCTATTCCGGTTCCTAGCGTACATCGCTTCGGGAAAATCAAGCTCATTAAACTGGCTTGTTGGCCTCCGACCTTTGTCGATCATGGACGCTAACCTCGTTGCACGCCGAATCAGGTCCGGCAGACTGGTTAAGCTACCTCTGGCTTCCGCATCTCGCACTGCGTCGATATCTAGTCGCGGTGGTCGCCGAAATCCGGACATTCTGAATGGCCTTGGAGATGGTGTCGCATTTCGTATTGATGAAGGGTCTGTCGCGCTCGCAGCTTGGAGTGCGTTCAACATAATATCCGCTGTTGGTGATGGCCCTCCAACAGCCCCTTTTGACGATTTATCCGAATCCGATGTGCTTTCCACATAACCAGTGCCACTCTGGAAAGACTCACCCCGGGCAAGTTTCGGTCCTGCCTCTGCCTCACTCTTTTCCACACTCTTCGTCAAGACTAGAGATGGCTTACCCCTCTTCCCCAGACTCGCGCTCCTCACCAACCGACTTTCATCCGCCTCGTCACTATACACTGACTCCTCTGCAATCGTGTCATCGTAGTATCCTCCATTGTTACTGCTGAGAGCTGGTGAAATTTCCCCATAGCTTTCCGGCATCGCCATGCTCGAGGCATAAGAAGCATACGATCGTGACCTTGGGCTTTCCTCTGGTATGGGAGACACGAATGAAGCGGCCGAGTAGAATGAAGAAGCTCCCCTTCTCGCAGATGGCGGCGGTCCCAAGTTCACGCTTCTCCGGGGCAATCCGGTGGGTGTGCTAGCAGCCACTGCCGCTGGCAAAGGAAAGTCCGGAATCGAGCCAACAGAGGATTGGGTAGATGTTCTTGAAGATTGAAGCTCCAGCGTTTCCGGCGCTGAAAGCTCCGATGCCCGCGGGTCTTGGGGCCCTTGCGGGGAAAGAAAGAAAGGGGTGGGATCCTGGACACGAGAGCCGTCTAGAATCGAGGGGACCCTACTGGGACGAGGAGGACGTTGTGGGGGTTGTGACCTGCCAGGTGGTGGCCTATAAGCATCGGAACCAGTCGTCGGAGAAGGGATTGGCCCGGCTAGGGGCCATTGAGGTACTTGGGTCGGTCTCGATATCGGCGCGGCAAACTGGCCATCCCTTGTCTGTAGTCCCGGCGCTGGGTTTCCCGGGGGCAGCAGGCCTGCTTGAGCTCGCTCCCTCGCTCTCCTAACCGATCCTGACATTCCTGATGGCTGGTCCATTCCCCTTCCATTTTGAGGCTGACTCATTTAGACAATATCAAACCCGGGTCTTTAAAGTTACCAGCCTTCCAGCTGCCTAGCTATTCTTCCAGTCCCCCGTTACCTATTCATTCGGCTGTACTGCGTGTTGAAGGTCGTTGATTGTGGAGGGAAGGCCTTTGCGAATGCTGGCAACTGGCCAGGTCCCTATGGCTGCCCCAATAGAATGTTATGAAGATTGGCTTCCAAGCCAACTTGAGTTCCGTGTATCGTCGCACGTAAACCCTGGTGAGATCCCACTGGGATGGAATTGTAGGCAGCACAAACACAAAATTGAATTTGATGCAAGGGATGCCTATCGATCCGCGATGGGGGTTTAGGAATGCTCAAGTATCCTCAATGATGAGGAACGTCGAAATGAAGTAGGTAACGGTTTATCGAGTCCAACACGTCAAAATGTTGGATGGCCGCATACAATAGCCGAATCACAAGTATGGATTCAAGGCAATAAAATCTGCACGAATGTCATGTTAATCAGTTGGATCAATACACCGAGGAAAGCTTCCTGGAGTTAGAGCAACCCCAGGTGCCGAAGCTTGCAATGGTATGAATATAAGCAGGGTCATCCGCACAGCACATCAACCGAGGCAATGTTTGCGAGCACTCTTCCTTAATTCTACATGCACCCCCAATCAAGTCCGGTGGTCAAACAAGGGGAGCCGGCTCGGGCTTGCTGCAGGTATCAATGGAATATCACATACCGATAGCGTTTTGACAACTGACAGCCCCTCACGATATAACACAGTCGGTAGTACAGCGTCGCTCACTCAAAGTTGCCGTGACGTGATGAAGCAGAGCCTCTACCTGGACATAACCAGCAATGCGACAAGTTCAGCTGGTTCCACGGATGCACATGTATAGTCGCATGTGGCGATTTTCGTAGTCGCATACGGGGTCCAGAAGCCGACCTCAGGTGGGATCAGACTGCAGTAATCGTTATGCGGCAAGACGTAATGTGTGTGGACGCACCGCAGCGTCGGGCTACTTCTCAGCTGCACGAAGATAATGGGCGGATGCGCCAGCCACCGTTCGGGTTACAAGTGATTGGGAGGTGAGAAAGACGGGAAACAAGACGAATTGGATCGTATAGGAGAGCCTCGGGCTTCCTAACAGCGGAAAAGACACAGTCTGAAAAGACGTCGATCAAGCGACAATCAGGCAAATTGCTAGAGGTGTTTGCAACCGACTGTCCGGTACGGTACGGTGCGGGAACGGAACGGGATCGGTTGACGATGCGAACGAACTGCACACGCACGCACACACACAATTTCCCTCCTCTTCTATCGACCTAGTTTAGCTTGTCGATATTCCGAGGTCAACAGCGAGGCCGATCTTGAATACCTCAATACCAGTCAAGACCTCTCTGGCAAACAGACAAACCCGTGCCCGGACCTCCTGTATAAAACGAGGGTAAGGAGAGAGCGATGTCGTCAAGACAGCTCCGATATGTACTAGAAATGAACTATGGGGAAACGAAAGTCGAGAAGTGTAAGAGTGTATTGGTTGTATGTAAGGGTCAGGGTTGGAAGGGAATGAGCGTTAAGATGCAGATGTCAACTGCTGTGCGCGTGATTCAACGCGGTTGTAGTGGAAGTGGACCTGGCGGTCGAGACATAACATAAGAGAAAGTAGGAAGGTTGAACCCAGGAGGGGGAGGGGGCAGAAGGGGAGCGATTGCAAATCGTACTATGCCTTGTAGGAGTTTGGGAAAGCCCAGAACGGGCAGAACCAGAACCAGAACCAGAACCAGAACCAGCCTCTACAGTACCTGGGTAACTACCAACTTAGTGTGCAGTATGTATATTATATCATGGATGTATGTCGGGAAGGAATGGGCCTCCCCCAGATAACCAGATTCGATCCGATGAACTGACTGCCAGAGAAAGAAAGCTCCTCCGGGAAGCTGCGAACGGGGCTAGAACTCAGCTAGATGGATGGGTTTGCTTCCACGATACCTACAACATCCACATGTATGCGACCTAGACCTACCTATGCAACTTAATTTACACTACTACTATACCTGAGGTTAGGCCGGCAAACTGACAGGCCAGACAGGCTACACGAACATCAAAAATAGATGGCAAACAGCATGGGATCGATGAGCAATCTTCTGGCATCTGGAGGATGGAAAAGGGTGGGAATATTAGACCCGAGCTTGGACCCCTGAAGCCACCGCCGCCTGTTCTGCCCTGTGCGGAAATTTAATGAGGCCAGGACCAAGTCGGCAAAAGACCCCGCGACTTCCACGCTAAGGGTCGATCTCCTAGTCCAGCTAGCAGTTACAGATTCATACGGAACTCATACCTCACTCACACACATGAACGACTGGCCGGTGTTCCTTTTGGTAACCTCCAGCTCCAACTTCCCACCAAGATCTTGCATTAGTGTCTATCTTACATGGACGCAAGGACATACGTACATGCATAGTAAAATAAATAAATAAAGTGTTCTCGTTCACGGTGATCAGGATTTATGGACCATCAGAGACCCAGATACTTCCAAGCAAGACAGAAGGTTACCTAGGTATCATCACCTGCAGCACCACCCACCCACCGACGCCAGATTTCGTTATCGGCACTGCAGTTTGAGGCAGAATCAGGGGTGCCGGGCAGAAGAGAGACCAATCAATCTGGGATTTCACAGCCCTGTAACATCTGAGGCCGCCCCACGCCATCCCGGCTAGATTCGGGCCTGGACCCCCGTTCAAGGAGAAACACTAGCGCCATTACTTGCAGACAACCGAAGCAGCCCCTGTTCTACCTAATCCCAGCCCGGCATGGAGCGACCTTTCGTGAATCGTAGGTACCTACCGCAGTCTAGTTATGCAAGCTGTAGTTTATGTACGAACGTGTGTGTGTGTGTGTGTGTGTGTGTATGCGGGCAAGGCGGGCCCCAGCATGGGTTTCTTGTCTTCCTCGGCTTCACGCTACCGCTGCCAAGCTGCGTCGTCAGTTCGTCTAGCGAGCCCCATCCCGATGTGCCTCTAAACGAGAGCACGTACCGGTTCACGAACCCTTCGGCTCGGTGAGTGGTGGGCCAAATTCGGCTCCGTGGGCTATAACTTATCGCGATATCCCTGGCTCATTTCTATTTACATACGAACGTATTCGAAAGGAAGCAAGAAAGAAAGAAACGGAAGAGGAAGAAAGGAAAAGAAAAACAGAAAAAGAAAGAAAGAAAAAGCATCAATGTTCACCGAGCAGATGTGACAGGCAGAACAGGAGGGAGCCCCGCGTTTGAAAGCCTGAAACGAGTGTAACATATGACTTTTTTGCTTCTTTCTCTCTTGGGCAACATACCTGTGACGGCCAGGTCATATTTGAAAGCGGCGTAATAGACCTATTTAGTATCCTTATCATTATATTACTTGGTGTAGCCTATAGCTATGCAATAATGATCCTCCGCGACATACATACATATTATCGGGCTGAACCGGCTCTGCGGTACTGATGACACGGAGGCGGGCGCCATCCAAGTTCAGATGTACGTACATAAGACGAGATGTCGTAGCAGGTCGGCCATCTTTTCTGCAGCTTAAACGCGATGCGACCTCTTGGCAGATGCTTCGTAATCATCCATGATTACTCCAAGTGTAACCTGCTCCTACAGGCCGATCGCAGGAGACCATGGAGTCCTATGTAGTGCAAGCCCGCGGCCATCTCTTGGGAATCTCACCCATCGTTACAAAAAAAGTGCTGGTTTTTGGCGGCGCAGATCTCGTATCAGACAGCACGGAAACCATTCAGCCCACGCCAACCATTGGATGGCTGCACAACACTCTTCTTACTCATATAAGAGTTGGCTGGCATCTAACCACGAACAACCTACCTACCTACCTACCTACCCGAAATATCCAAGATTCCCATTCAGAGAGGGTCGCCAACGGTCCCCCCCTCGTGTAAGCTGAGGAGAAATTTGGCTAGCGTTGTCCGTTGCTCGTTCGCTCGTTCGTGGAACGAAAAACGAAAATAACTCCGTCCGTTGTGATACGACCGACCCTCCTTCCACATTCCCTCCGGCCCTCCGGTGCCACATTGATGTTCCAATTCCCACGTTCCCAAATTCCCGAAGTGCAAAAACTCCTTAGTGAGCGACCGCCATGGTAATATGTCTTAAAATATTGCGGTCGCAATTAGATGAGTAGGCCATCGTGACGTGACGCCTCTCAGAAATCCTACCAGCAAACAACCTAGAGTCAGTCGGCTAGTTATAGTTAGCAATTTAGCCCCCGCCGTCCGTCCCTCCCCTCCTCCGACCCATCCTTCACTTTCCCATCCATCGCTGAGAGGGTGGTCGGGTTTGAGTTTGCGACAGGAGCCGGCTCAACTCGATCACCGCTAGGTTGTGTTAGACATTGACTTTCGGGAATCACCACATTCCCACGGAATTCCTGACTTAGCAAGTAATTCGTAGTTGATTGGTGCGCGCGGAAAGATAGCACGTTTTCCTCTGTCCACTAAAATTTAACCTCCCGCCGGCCCTCAGCACTAGCGCATTGACTAATTAAAGTTCCTAATTAGTTAGTGGTAGCTAGCGCTACAGCGTCCAACGCGTCATCCCAACAGCCAACTTCATCTGTCATCCATCCCTTACTTTCCAACCCACTCAATGTGATGCGCGCCATCTTTCCGGCTTATGTGCCTAGTTCTTAGTACGTGTTCCTGTTCCTGGTGCTAATTTCATACATAGGGCGGTAAAAGCTCAAGATCTTATAAGTTACAGCAATCGTGGCCCCGTATCCGAAAAAGGTAACATATCGCTGTAACTATACGAAGGTCGCGGCCACAATTGTTGATAACAAGCCCACATAGCCACAGTACGTAATAATTGAGCCGCATTTAACCCTCAAATCAGTTAGCGCAGTATGAGCGCTATGCTTCAGTGGGCTTAAGTCCTGGAAGTAATGCCATATACTGGCTTGAGCCACTGAAAGCGCTAAGCCTTAATACAGTATCCCTTATATGTCATTTGCTATTCGCACATACCCAGATATGGGCTATGATTAACAATTGTGGCCGCGACCTTCGTACCTACCAGACCTAGACTACCTAGTAATGGAATGCATATGCCACCGATCTTCTGCATGGATCGGTCTCTGTGTCCCTACACTGACGTAATGAGGCTGACTCCTGGACATCTCCTATGGTATTATTGTTCACGGGTGATTGCAGCTTTGAGAGGTATCAAAGAGATAAGCTCGCGCAACTTACGTGGCTCAGAAGATGTTGCCTTGTGTGATGTTAATGAAGCCTTAATTAGAAACTTATCTCATAAAGTCCTAGGAAGATTCGAGTCCCGCTTTAACATGCTTGAAATATATGTAACTATAGCAACGTCTTTGCCAGCCTCTGGTCTTCCCGTCACCTAAGGAGATCGTGAAGTTTGCCACGGATGGGTAATTGACCAAACCCCCCGTAAAGTAAACGAAGAGCTTCAGGACCTTGTGAAACCCCCGCCCCAGTGCAGACTAGGAACACATCATATCTATTGAGAACTAGACATCTTTCTACTCGTGTCCCTTACATCTTTATGTAGTGCCCTCTCTTACCTTCTGAAATACCATTCTGGCCAACATCGATATCGTCAAATTGCCAGCTAGAAGTTGTTGGAAGGGTATGTCGAACTTGAATTCCCGGAATAGCCAGTTGCGAACTACCGCACCGATCATGCTGTCAAGTCCGTGGCTAGCCACTGACCGTTGCGTGGGGTGGGTTGAATCTTCCTCCATCATCAGAACCCGGTCCAATCTCTGGCTCAAGTATTTCGCAACGCTCTATCGCTTTGTCTTCGTCTGGGCTCTGGAGGGCTGTTGCCAAGTTTTGCTGTGCAGCCGCACCACTTTGACCACCCGTTTCCCGATCAACACCGACTTGTTCACCCACTGCCGTGGCCATCCAGATAAGGTGGGGGTTTTCGTTCGTAAAGATATGATTCCCGGTAGCCCTAGCCGAGGGACCAAATCGTCGCGCCTGCATGCCAGCAATCATGTGATGCGTACCCACCGGCAGTGAGCTTTGCGGCTGCATGGCGATCTCGAAAGCATCAAGCATCTCCTTTTCGCGTATTCCATACATGATGTCGGGGGTTGCTCAAGGGTAAAGCCAATAGCAACATCGCCAATAGTAATGTTCTTCACGTTCGGTCCAATGCGAGTTACGGTCCCAATCATCTCGTGGCTGAGGTCTAGTTGCCCCTTGAGCATTGAGCGGTCACGATGATATAACGTGATACGTTGACCAGAATCTGGAACAAACTGGCTGTTCAGATCTTTGTCAGACACAAGACGTCCGACGAAAGCAACGTTGCTGTGCACATAGTACTCAGTCTCGCCGTTACGATCATGGATGTGCAACGGCGGTTCGCGATATCAGCGATGAGGTAACGGCCCATTCACTTACCTCAAAGGATTGATAAGTATTATTGAAGGTGCCTCAATGATCACGTGGGTGACGCCTGGGGGCTTGCTAAATGGGGGGAAGCCTGAATATGGGATGACTGCTGGAGCTTCCCGGACGACTAGAAAGGAGCGACAATCCTTGGACGTGGCAACAGTCGATTTTGACGTCGAGACGACCACTGAGTCTTGCATTACAATAGGTCATGTAGGACTTGGCGAACGGAATGGGCGTGTTGCTCCTCTAGGCCAAAGAGAAAGGCGCCCTCAGCGTCAGCTACTAAGATGACTTGCCCACCGGCGATCTGATCTATGCCACTGATAGCTCTGGGGCGGACTTTCCACCCATTTAGTTGAAGTTTGTCGTGCAGTATAGAATGAAGAGAGCTGGGTGTGTATCCCTCATGGTGCTCACTATGGCATTGCCGGACAAGACTTGTTCAATGCCCGAAAAACCTGCCGAAAGTAGAACAGAGCTGCAGGTATCTGCGTCGCTGATTCCAATGTGAAGTAGGAGATGTCCCCCCGGCCAGCATAACTCCACGTATTAGGTCCAACTGCTGCAACTTGGCTTCAGATGCCCCAGAGGCTACAATAAGACCGTAACCCTGCTCGATCTTTCTAGGCATTGAGTTTTTTGGTGATGAGCCAGTACATTCGAAGATGCCATTGGCGTTTTCTTCTCGGATTAGAACCCCTGATTTCATACGGACATCCTGTCGCATATCCTTCACAACTGGAATAAGCTTTTCGTCAAGGCACAAACCACGAGTGACAGCATCCTTGTGGAGTAGCAAATCCGCGGTGGTGCCAAGAGTCTGATTTGATAGTTTGCCGCCATCTTATGCCCAGTCAAGGTAGTGAGTGTCAAATTTCCACTCCAGTTCAAAGGTCTTGCTATATATTGCCTTGCCTTTTGCTGAGGAAGGGCTGCTCGATACAGGAGGCATCTGGAGTCCTTCATATCGACGAAAAGGCTTCCATCGTATCCGATCAACTGGACATTCGAAGCAGTCGATCTGTTGCCCAAGCCTGAAGACCATTGCTGTACAAACCCCTATTGGCCAATTGCTCAGGCGAAAGTGGGAGGATTGTGCCCTCTCTGAAGTGCGTAGGAAGTACGCCGCAGCGGATTTCATCCAGATGTCCCATATGCATCATTCCAACATAAGGTTAGAGACAAGAATCAAGGACGATTGGATGAAGCACGCAACGCGACTCAGCTTCCATCAGGCCACACTCGCGGCTAATCTTCATATTTCCTCGAATCGCGTGGGTCTTTCGGTTAGTTAAAGATATCTCCAATGTGGTGAAAGGCTGGACCAAGATCAATGCCCAGTGCTCTTTGCTTATCCAGCCGATCTATGTGGTTGCCGCAGTAAGGGGTTTCTGTTTAAGTGCCAACTCGCTGGCTGGCGTTGGGAGCGTTGGCTGATATGGTTGTTGGATGCGATTTGCTGATAGGTCGCCTTCCGGTGGTTGATTCATCTGAATTGTGACATACTTGCATGTCGAGCTGTCGGCTGCACCAACATGGCAAAGGTCCCAGGTTGTATCTTAAACTATCTTTCCTTGGCAGTGGTATTTTGGGAGGGGTAGGTGTCTAGTCTGCCGCATGCTCCGGAGGTCGCTACGGACCGTGTAACACAACTGCAATGTCTTTTCCCCTCCACCCATAATGCAGGTGGTCAATTGATTGCTCTAGGCTCTGCCCCTTACTTTAGCAGTAAATGTACTTCTATATATACTAACCGTTCAAGGCTCCTGGAGAACATCACACACTCCTCGATCTTAAACCACAATGCTAGACAAGTCAGCAATATGGCGGGATCAGAGAAGCACCCAGCAGTATCGTATCAACCCCTCAAACTTCTGTTTCAGTTGACATATGTCGGATCAATCGTCGCTCGTCTTCCTCTCTGGCTGGCAGTGGCTGCGTTCCCACCCCTGAGACCTCATCCTCGCTGGACCGCGAAGCAGACACTGCTGGCCCGACTGGCATACGCGGTCACAGATATGAACTCGCGCATCAGCGTAACGGAGAAGCTATCACTCCACCCAGGCAAGGAGGGAGATTGCTTCCAGGTCATTCAACTTGGTACGGCGACCCCAGATATCTACCAGGGACTGAGTTCAACCGAAGTCAAACCTGAGCCCGTTGGGGGTACCTGGTTCCCACATGCGCCTGGGAAGGATATAACATCCAAAATTATTGTCCTTTATCTTCATGGAGGCGCCTTTATCCAAGGAGATGGCAGAACCGACTACTGTGGGTTCCCGGCAAAGACAATGCTGGAACTAGGAGGCGCGGATGCTGTCCTTTCTCTCCAGTATCGCCTCTCTGGTTGGTCGGGACTTAATCCTTACCCAGCCGCATTACAGGATGCCCTCACAGCCTACTCATTCCTCATTCACAAGCTTGGAGTCCCAGCCCGCCAGATTGTTATCTGCGGTGATAGTTCTGGCGGCAATCTCGCTATCGCACTATTGCGATACATCCAAGAGTTTAGCGACCTCAAGATACCGCCCCCAAGGTGTGCTACCTTGTTGTCGCCTTGGGTTTCTCCGTTCGACTACGTTACGGAGAACAACAGGAGGAACAGCTCAGACTTCCTACCGACGTCGTTCCTGAAATGGGGAGCTCATACATATGCTGGAGGGCTGCCATCATCGCACCCCTATATCACCCCACTCGGCAACCCCTTCGCAACCCCAGTGCCCATATTCGTGAATTTAGGAACTGCTGAGATCTTCCACGACGTGATTCAGCTCTGGACAAATGAGATGAAACAAGTTAAAGGCAACAGAGTTGAAGTACATACCGAAGATGCTGCTCTACATGACACTTTCTTGTTGGCGGAGGTCCTTGGCTTCGAGGACAGCGCACGAAAAGTCGTTTCATCGATGGGAGATTTTATTCGCAAGTGCTGACTTTTGTACCGTTGATTAACATTAAGGACAGCCCTTGTACTGGAGTCAGGTGACTGAGGAGATCAGAGGAACCAGGGACAACTCAATCTGATTTCCAGCATCCAGTGAACCAATGGCGAGCAAATATTCAATTGAAATCGTTCGCATAATAGATGAGTGATAAGGAATCCTTGTGTCGAGCTTTCCAGGATCTACATCATAGAAGGAGTTGAGATGGATGCACGACTTTAGCCAACTAGCCACCAGGTTTTGCCGGTTCTGGAACATATTCCATAGTGAATCTCGTCCTTGACAAGCCGCCCAGGCCTCCTAGGAGGCATATGGCTTGTGAGGCTTGCATCTGGCTACTGTACATGGTCTAGTATCTCAAATTCCGTACATAACCTCGAACTGGAAGTGCACACGAAATCAAGCCGTTTAGAATATTCTACGTAGCGTTTCCCACAGACGGTCCCGAGTTATAACTCTTAATCACTAATATTCGTACTACATACAACCGTACCGATTCGTGATAGGTCCTCGTTCTGCAAGGTATCCTTCTCAAACCCGTTAACAGCTTGGTTGAGCAACGCAGCAGCAATGATGTCCACGTTAACCTTAAACAAGCCTACAATGGAGCGCAGAACTATCCTTCCAACCTTTTCCAGTGCGCCTATCTTGCTCGGGTCCTCAATAATGCCAGGCTTGGCCACACACGCCTGAACGGCACCACCTGATTTCCGCGCATACTCAAGGATACGATTCTCAGCATCGCCCTATGCGGCAATGTGGCCCGAGTCAGCGAAGGGATCACCAGCTTGATACCATCGGTAAGTGGTTAAGGGATAAGGGATAAGGGGAAGGGGAAGAATGCTTAGGAATGAAGCTGTTTGAGAGAAGTTGCTGGACGCACCCGCATGAGGCAGTAATCGCCAAGGATGAGTGGCTTCTTTGACTGATCCCTCTGAGCGTTGGAGCCGCTCATGTATATTCGCGCGAGATGGCGCACGCCTGCTCCCATGTCACGGTCTTCAGCTTTGACGGCGAGATGGCAATTGTCCTACCCATGTTAGCTCCCGATTTGGATACGCGCAGCCAATCAGTTACCGTAGATGGGTAGACAAGTCGCTTGGAACAGAAGGTGGAGTCCGAAAATGTGGAGATCCGGGGGAGGGGGGGGTTGATAATAGTTTATGAATAGTACCTAGTGAGGCCATTTGGAAGTTGATGATAGTACTTACCAGATTACGGCGTCCGCACTTTCTAGCTCCCTCTTCACATCATTCGTATACTACTGGAAATCTTTCAGCACGACCGACTTGAGCTTGGAGGGGTCAGCCTCCGGCCCCAGGCCGATGGGAGTGGAGATTTCGCGGCGGCTCAGGGCGACTACGGCTATGATAACAGAGAGTGAGGGCGCCTGTCGGATTATCTCAGTAGCTAAGAAGCCGGTTGAGCCGGCAACGATGATTTTCATGGTTACGATGAACAGGGAAAATGAGTGTAACCTGGCTAGGTAGTATACTTTGTCACCACTACGTAGTTGATGGCTATATACGGCAGTACCTAGGGAGCCTCTGGGTTAGAGTGGTAAGCAAATATTAAACGAGTTGCTTTACCACCCCGGGCCTACTAGGCAACTTTGGGTTACACTGCCTGTTCCCGTAAGTTAATTAGCACCACAGGTGGAATTACAGCTACTCCTTAACTCCTCAAGGCATTTATGTGCGTTCTTGGCAACGGTTCCCATATAACCTGATTATCACTGTTCCAACTGATGTCAGGCTTTTTAAGGATCCGTATGCTCTGTATTGACTAAAGAAAAGAAGGAAGGAAACAGGCGTTTCCCAGCTTGCTTAAATACTAATTGACCGAAGGAATTCCTAAGGAATTCCTTCCTATTGTTTACAAGCTGCCATTGTTCTTTAGCCTTATCTCAGGCATTCACTTCCTTATCCCTAAGCTCCTAAGGGATCCAAAAGTGAATTCCTATTGCCCCGGAGATGACTAAGGAGTTAGTCATCTCCCAGGTTACTGGTCAGAACCGTAACAAGTCTTACCCACTAAAGTGTTTTAATGCCCAAATAATGTTTAAGAAGCAATTGAATATAACTATACATGACTCTACAGGAAAGACGACCATGGGCATGCCAGAGTTATTGTGAGAGATTCAAGTTTAAGGCTCACCGTAGTGTGTTAGTTTGAAGAGCCAAGCAGGTGAAGAGGTGTTGTGACTTGTCATGTTGCTACAAGAATTGGTCCAGTAAGGATGGAAAGCCGCATGGTGGAACTTACTGGATGAGCTGTTGCTATTTCCTAATATTCATGAGCTCTATAGAGTGTGATTGTTCTTTATGTTATATGTCATCCCGCTCAGATTTCCCCCTAGCATGTTTCGTTTGCTATAGTGAAGGTCTTCTAGATAACTATCTCACCCGCCCATTGCGTTTTCTAGAGAATATCCAGTCTATAAATGAAATGCCATTTGCTAGGTACTAAACATCGATTTCCAACATGCTACGCGTCGAATGTTACTTAAATATTCCATTTCGCCCTCACTTTAGTAACGCCGTGTGAGATGCCCTTATTCCATGGCTACTTTCCAAAGACTATGCCGACTGGTTTGCAGGTTTGTATGGCATGGCTCAGGATTAAGCACGGGAGGTACTGTAGTTACATATTTCTCCTGGAGGGTTCCGCCGTATCTAGTTACCTAGGTAGATGCCGGATCATAGTCGTTTCGTTTATCAGGAAATTTTCATATGTGTTATCTACAGGGACTTCGGCACGGAGCAACTGGTGCTTCCTATTGCTCGTGGCCGTCTGTAACCCCGTCAATTACTATTGTGGCCGTAACCCAGAACAATAGGAATAGCTAGATAATAGGAACACCTACACAGTGTGGGATTAGTAGCGGCTCTCAGCCGCCTTAAGAATTTATATATAAGTTCGTTGCATTCCACCATCAAAGTCTTGCTTCCTCTTTCTTTCTTCCCAATTGCAATTGAATGCTTTTCTCTAGAGCTTAGTAAATACCTGCTGTACTCTACCAGTTCGTAACATTTCGCTCAACAAGCTTTCAACATGGCACATCTCGAATGCGACTATTGCTCTGAAGAGTGTGACGAGAACAAGCTCGTCATCTTGGAATGCGACCACAAGGTTTGCCATGCCTGCTTTGGGAGACTGTTCTCAGAGTATCCAGCACACGTAAGTATCTCCCAGGCTTATTTATTGCTTTCAGAAAACATCCTTCAGCGCCACTGTTTCTGTTATGTCTTTTCCTTCCCTCTTTTCACCTTGGGTCGCTTAGAGGAAATGCTCTTAGGCACCCAGAGAGCGAAATTACTAACTCCAAATTTTGCAGTGCTGTGAATACATAGAGATTACTTCGACTCGAGCTGAAATCCTGGGCACTGTCGTTATTGAAGACTACATCAACAAGCGACGCGAGTCCGAGGCCGCCGACAAACTATACTGCAGCAGACCTCAATGTAGCGCCTTTCTTACTCCCGAAAGGATCTTCGACACTCTAGCTATTTGCCCATCTTGTAGTCATTTCACCTGTACACAATGCCGCCAGACTCACCACGGAGATTCTCCGTGTACCGCTGATCCCGACGTGGAAGAGACACGGGGACTTGCGGAGAAAGAAGGCTGGAAGAAATGTCATGGCTGTGGACATGTGATTGAGAGGACCGTTGGGTGCAATCTCATGCGGTAAGTCGATTATTCATTACGAGTCACATCATCACTAAAGTTCGTTGGTACCGGGAATTGACACAACCATAGGTGCCCCTGTGGAGCCAATTTTTGCTATTCATGCGGCGAGCAGTGGAAGAAATGCGATTGCCCATATTTTGCAGAGCCTCCAGACAGAGAAGCCCAAGTCGCCGAAGATGCGGAGGCTCAAGAATTCATGGAGATGATGGAAGACACCACCCAAGTTGTCATCGGTGGTGGTCATATCATTGAGATGCGGCAATACCTCGAACGGTTACAGATTGCACAACAGGGCGCTGAACACCCAGACTGGTGGCAGCCATACATAGACGATATCCAGGATGAACTTGTGCACAGACAGAATGAGGATTTAATATGGTTCTAGTAGAACCGGGTTACAAGATCTGTCGCTGTACGATATGGCCTACATCCTGGGGTTTTGGACAATAGGCTCATATTTCGTCCAGCGTGGGAAGGTCTACGGAGACTTAGGCGATGGGCGCAGGATGTCTTCCGGGCACCACTGTCTTCTAAACTGGGGCAACTCGACATTATAGTAATTTCTGTAAACTAGTTATCATAATATACACTAAGGATGAATGGGAACCATGCATTTCTCATGAAATAGTTGTGATACAGCGCCAAAGTCATTGTAACAAGCCTTTGATTACGGTCTAGATATGAGGAATACTAGATATTACGGTGTGCGTCAGTGAACCGCTGGATGCGCAAAAGTGTGATATAATACAAGAGACAGCCAGGCCTGGACTGTGAGAGCTTTATCATTGCCTTTTTACTGCGAGCCTCATAATATGCCTTGTTACGCTCTACGCCGATGATTATGGCTTCCATGATGCCGTCTTATTTACCTCAAGGCCCGTCCGCTTTCATTGTCCTGATTAGACAAGAAGCAAGTATTCAGATATCTAGCCATACTTCAGATAAATCATGAGAGAAAACTGGTTATCCGGGGCACGGCAGAGCATTAAAGGGCCAGCAAATCATAGAAAGCCTGGCCTCTGGTCTCTCACAAACGAAGACATAACCATGTCAACACACCTACCTCCAAGCATGAGCTAGCCGATATTGCGCTAATGAAGATCTATGATAACAGCATGACCAGAAGGGTCGACAGGGGAGCAGTGAAAACCAGGATTGGAAATGACGTCGTTGTCTCCTGAGTCGTGGAATTAACTTACCTGGGCTTGTGCTCTTCCCTTGCTCTCATGAATGACTTTCCGGATTCGGCGGTGGGTCTGTCGCCCGCTCGCTTGCTCTCCCAGAAGCCCCTAAGCGACTTCTTGCTAGGTAGTAACCTACCCCTTCTTATTAAGTAGTATTCAGATGGATCTCCCTTCCCCGCATCTTCAAGTGTTTTTGGAGAAGTGGAAAAGTGACCCAACTCCAAGAGTTGCGGACCGACGGGACCAGGGGGGCCCCGCGAAATAGGGCAGCCGAGCGCCACTCCATTGCCCCATCGAGGAACCAACTCCGACCACACCGTCCGAAAATGTCCGGGGGTGCTCTCGTGCGAGTGAGTGTCCAGGAAACCAAGTACGGAGTCTGGAGTTCATGAAGCTCTGTCGTGGCTACTTATTTGGAGGCCCCTTGATACTTATGAGTCAGTAGGCAATTCGTCCTTCGAAAATGGGTTTAGCTTGATGAGAAAGTGCGGTCGATTGCTTTCACTTCTATACTCCTAGCTATCCCCTAACCCCCCAGCTTCGACCCCAAATCTGGGGTAGCGAATGCAGGTGATCGCATGCAAGATCTTCGGCCCAAAATGACTGTCACATGTACAAAGGTGCACCGGGAAATCGGGATGCTGTGGTGCGCGGCATGGTAGTTGAGGATCGTCGGGGTATAGTCCGTTCACTAAGGTGTTGGTAGCTAGGTTAGAGATATAATTATGGTAGGTGTTAAGCGGAACCACCTTTTGATGACAAGCGAGTGCCAAGCTAAGTAGCTAGATGTGTTTACATGTGTGTGTATAACTATATGATAATCTGCGATACCCATATCCCCGAGCCTCTGTTCTCTGATCAAGCTCTCGTAGGCTAATCAAGGGGCGTATAGGTGTGTCTTGAGTAACCTTCGGTCGACAATGGCGTCGCTACGCGCAGTTTCCGTTCTCACCGGCATGGGGCTATGGCTGCCAGCCGCCCTCGCATTCCCCTACAACACATTTGACGGCGAGGGCTTCCCCGCATGCAACGACGTAGCCGCGGTGCACAACGCGACGAGCGTAGACGAGATGGCCTCCCTCGTGCGCACCGCAGCGCAGGAGGGGACCCCGGTGCGCGCCTCGGGGAAGGGCCACATGTGGTACGACACGATGTGCTCGGACGACGCCCGCACGATCATCATCCGCACGGAGGAGGTGAACGCGATCTCGGACCTGGAGCTCGAGGAGGGCGCCGACTCGGGCTCCGTGGTCATCGAGGCCGGCGTGACGTTCCTCCAGCTCGCCGAGTACCTGCACGCGCGCAACGCCTCGATGGGCTACACCCTCGTCAACTGGAACATCACCCTGGCCGGGGCGGTCGCCATGGGCGGCCACCGCTCGTCCGTCCGCGAGCCCTCGGCCGTCGCCGCCGGCGTCCTGTCCGTGGATATCATCAATGGGGAGGGTGAGATCGTGACGGTCGAGCGCGACGAGACGAACGACGACTGGCTTGCTGCTTCTACGTCTTTGGGGTTGCTGGGTGTTATTGCCAGGATGAAGTTCAAGATCTACCCTGACTTCAAAGTTTTTGCACAGCAGAAGACGTGAGGACCTTGCCCCCCACCGTTCTGTGACGGGTGACCAGGAAGCTCACAGGAATATCAGCTTGGACGAAGATGAAGTGCTGAACGGCGATATCTACGGCATGATCGCGCCCTATGGAACTGCTAACTATTGGTGGTGGCCTTACAAGAAGAAGTTCCACTGGAGGTACTACGATAAGGTGCCCCTGACGATCAGCGACCAGGAAGGGTTCCAGAACACCTTTTCGGTCACGGAGCTCGAGGCCGGTGCTGCTCGTACCCTTCTCGAGAGCGGAAAGTACTTGGCCACCTCGAATATGTTGTTCGAGGATATTGTTTTCGGCCAGTGGGAGGAGCCCAACTTCCACGAAAAGACTACCAATGAAGTGATCAAGGAATGGCCCGTCTATGGGTGGAACTACGACGTGTTGATCGGTGGTCTATACCCCGACCAGAAGCCGGAGTGGGAGTATGGCCTTCATGGGAAAACCTGTGAGTGGATCATCCGTATACTTCTTTCCTGACTCGTCTAGAAACAGGACTACCATTTCCAGAGTCCGGCGGGTTCGAATAACTACACCTGACATAGTCCTATCCTGATTATCCTGTATCCTTGCTTCGCGTTTATTCAGGTATGGGGCTATTATTAACATCTGCTTTAGTGGAACTGGCGTTTCCCATCGTGATGGCCAACGACATGTTGAAGCGGGTGAGAGAGCTATTCGATGCCGAAAAGGAGAAAGGCATCATCATGACCAGCACATACCGCACCGGTATCAACATCAAATTTGGCAAGGCAAACTATGACTTGCTGGGCCAGACAACTTATAACACTTCTGATGGTGTAGATTGGACCAAAGGCGCCATCATGTTTGACTTCCCGACCTACAAGCCCACAGGCGGCGACGGAGAGCGCTTCAATGAACCGTTCTGTGAGTTTGTTCTTTGCCCCGAATGCCTAGGCCTTCTCAATATAATTCTCCATGGTGAAGGCTATGCGGGTAACTAACAGTATATGGCAGATCCCAATCTTGCGAAGACCTTGATCGATGAGTTCCCATGCCGTCCACACTGGACGAAGAACACGCGGGAGGTGTTTGCTAATGCGACGAAGAACCTCGATCCCGATCATCTGGCCAGGTTCAAGGCTGTTCGCGAGAAATTCGATAAGAACGGCATATTCAAGAACGTTATCGGGGAGTCATTGGGGTTATATGACTAAAGGGTTAGCGAGCATAATGTTATTGAAATCGGACAGGTAGAAGCGAATGATTCCCGGCTTATCGCGACCTTGGATCATTACAACTGAACACAATGCTCGTAGCTTCGGGGAAGATTACATGCAAGAGTCTTACACCCATAACCAGTGTAGTTCCTTGCTCACCCAATGCTCATATCATATGTTGATGGGAGTTTGACCGGATATTAGTTAGAACGTAGAGAAGTAGGAGCAGAGAAGCAGAGAAGGTAACGCGCGGGAAAAGGGGGCGGGGTGGGTGGAGATGGATATGCCAGCTGCAACAGCCGGTGACAGGTCGGCCAGCTGTAGATCTAGATAAGTACCCGGACCTGCCCAGGCGCCCAAGGTCTCCCGCTGTAACCAACCTTGAAGTCGTTATTCAGGTTTGTAACTGCACATGTCCACGGTGTGTCTCACGCTGCCCTATTCCCGACATGCAGCGTTGCATCATGAGGCCTATTTTCACATTGAGCCAGCAAACAACCTCAGGTGCTGGATGGAGTTTGCGAGCTCAGCCTTGGTCTAGGAATTTCTGCCTCTAGTTTAAAATTGATCTGATTTTAACACCTAGCCGTCAGCATCGTGGATCTTGTGTTCGTCACGGTACTTCGTACCTTCTCTTTTCGAGCGACTCTTTGAGCTCGGGTTCGGGTTAGGTGCTATTGGGCACCTGTGTACGCCATTCGTCAAGAGCAACTCTCAGGTTGAGCTCTCATCTTTCTATGCATGGGCCATTATTTCCCTCCACTCTCTTCAGATGCATCTGCGCTTGCCCAACCATACCTACACAAGTACACACCACGGCCACGATTGTGTACGTCACCACTACTTCCGATCAGGGGCAGATCAGAAACAGATCCTCTGGCGACCCTCTGCTATTTACGACATCGCTCAAACAAGTATCCTTCATAGCAAGCAACGGCATTTTTTTATTCATCTTATCGACTGTAGGATAAGCTAGCCATCTCATCCGGAGGCAAGCCCAGCAAGTCACCTCCTTCGCATGTTCGGGAGCTCCTCTGGCCCATTCACTTCAGAAGGGTCCTGAGCCTAGCTCTTGCGATGCCGAGTTCCATGAGCGCGACAGTCAAACAATGGCCACCTCTATTCTGGCTTCCGCCGGAACTCGTGTTGATTATCATGGAGGAACTGCGCGTTTGCGATTCTATCTGCCTTGGTATGACATGCCGCCACATGTACTTCAAGATCGACAAGAAGCCTTGGGATCGTATCGGTTCGCTCCCGCAGGAGAATGGCGTGCAAGGGAGACGTCACGTTGCTAGAGATTGTGATCAGTTTCGTTGGGATAACTTGACTAGTCTAGAGGGCATGCTACCTAATGTCGAGCTGTGCCACTTCTGTCGCATTTTCCATCCTCGGACAACTGACGGCTCTGACTCTCCATTGCGCCCGGTCAACCCCCAGTCTTCCGGTCTCGAATGCGATGCGAAAGACTTTGTCTTTGGAAGGTGGTCCACCTGGGGACTGGGATTCCAGGATGTGTATGCTGTCATGAGCAATCACTATCACGGAGGACGTTGCGGGCTCCCCCTATCCCATCTTCACTTCTCCACAGACTGGGCGTTTGCCGACATGTATAAGAAGCTGTATATAGCACCGCGGGCACCATACAAACAGTTCTTGAGCTACTTTAAGTTGGATACAGACGCCATTATTGACACTGACCAACTCCTGGCGCATCGCACCCAACGGCTTTGGTTCCCCCTCCACGAGCAGGGTACTGACGTGCTTCTTCGCTACGGCATTGGCGACATCGCCAACGACCTAAGGATCTGCTGCCATTACACGATTGAGAAGGACAAAATGATCGATAACTTCATCATCCCCTTCAGGAAAGCTCTAAGGCTCGTTGTCGCGGCCCAAGATACCCACTGTCCCAAACCCCAGTCCGAGAGAATATTTCGACATCCTCTCCTAAGCAAATGCCACTCCTGCCCAACCAATCTACAGACAACGTTCCATGTTCACCATGGTAAGCACAAGAGCATCGAGGTGGTGATAGATGTGTGGCAAAACCTGGGCCCCTGCCGGGCGCCTGACGACCCGGGTTGGGCCACCTGCTGGGGCCGCCTCAACCCGCGCTACCGCGACCCAGCCTACCAATGGGCAGTGGAGTGGGCTCCCTCCGGCGTCAAGCACCTTACCCAAAGCCAACGAGCCAGGTTCCGTTCCTCGGCGGGCGAGAGCGCCGCGACACACCCATCCTCCTCGGCTGTGCTCAACCATTGGAAAGGCCTTCCTGAGGCTGCAAACGGCTGCACTGGTCATGCTCCTCGGCCTAGCCATATCGCATCTAAGCTCAGTGTGTCTGCATGGGAATCTCTCATACCATTCCAGTTCAACTCGTTATTACAAGAAGTCGAAGCTAGGATGATCGCATGAGCCCCTGGATCTGGATAGCTTCACTGTTTCGACCTTTGGGGGGTAGTAGGATACTGTAGACGGGAGGCTTCATTTGCCTACCACTTGTGATTAAGAATAAAAAAAAATGAAAATGAAAATAATTGACATCCACTTTTGGCACCCAGGAAGGTCAAAGAAGGTGGCGCGGGGTGCCATGCTAATGGACATCACTATAATTATATATATTCGGCGGATAATGTCCACCATAACAGCTGTTTTCGTAGTTGTATGAATCAGAACGTTACAGGCGCCTACGTGTCCATTGACTTGATTGGCTCATATCACGAACATAGCGTCGCTGATGCCTGGAAGCAGTAGCACTACATGACTTCACAGCACATGTTGACCAATAACCTCGTACCACATTATCTACCGTTTTGGCCCCATTGCATTTCTTTCCCATGGCAAGTTGTTGAAGGCTGTGCAGCTAATACACAGCTAATAATCTGTATAGTGCGCCACACAACTACCTATGGTCATGCTTACAATCTGCCAATCGGGAGAGCCGGGGACACTTTCTCCAAACAGCACTTAGACACACCGACTTCCTGGCTTTAGAACATTGCACTTCCATATCAAATTGTCAAGTATCCGATCTCTATGGACGACGAGAGTCAAATTGACGTGGTTACCCGGCCGCAAGGGCTTGATGACCGGACTCCCGGAAAGCAATGTCCTGATGATCACTGTGCTGTTATACAAGCTATGTTTTTTAGTGGAACGATAGAATCGGATGCCAAATTTGATCAGCAAGCCTGGCTGTTCCATCAGCCTTGCGACACCTGTTCCTTTCATGCTCGATCAGAATCGTTGTGCAGCTTCTGCAGACATCTTCGGCTTCGCCATTTACTGATATGCCTCCAAGACAAGGTCCAGGTACTCGAAATCAGGCTTGATCGGAAACCTCTGAACTGGATCTCAAGGGTCCTGACGACCAAGGACTGTGGATTATGCTGCATTATGGCCAAAGCAGTACAATCCCTCGCCGTATTTTCCGGTCAGGACATAGAAGCTACTCGAAACAAGCTACGACAAGTTAGAATGACGAACGTATCGACTAGACCACATAGATTTACCTTGCATCTGGTATACTATCCTGACGTTCTCGAGCTTGAGATACACTACACCCATGTCCTACCCACGGGAAATAAAGCAGCCAGCTTGCTACCAGAGGGACAAGAGACTTCCCCAAAACCGATAATGCGAGATGAAGTAAACTGGGGCCAGATTGCACATTGGCTTGAACAATGCAATGAGCAACACAAATGCAATGCAGTCGAGCCCCCAGCAATGCCCCAAGGGTTCCGCCTCATCGATGTTGATGATCGACGACTTACATCTGAATTTGAATGTGGCGCACAATCCGGTTGTGGTGTTACATTTGTTATCCTCAGCTACGTTTGGGGGGCTAGTTGCCCCATCTCAAGAAGTAACACATTACTGCGGTCCAACAAACACGAACTCGAAACGGTTGGCGGTCTAAAAGAGGGGGAAGTGCCGCGAGCTATCGAGGACGCAATCACCATATGCAAGCGATTGGGTCGGCGTTTCCTATGGGTAGATCGATACTGCATCGTCCAAGACGACACACAAGAAATACAAGCCCAGATCAACGCCATGGGTGCTATATACGCATCAGCTGACTTTACTATTATCAATGCAGCCGGGGCTGACATGGATTTTCCAATCCCCGGTGTTACCGAGAGACGCCAAGCCCTCCAATCGCAGGCGGTAATTGATAATCTGAAGCTCACTATAGTGTACCCTGACCTCGAACTCCTGCTAAGAGGGTCGACATGGGAGAAACGAGGTTGGACGTACCAGGAGGCTGTTCTTTCTCGAAGGAAGCTATTCTTCACACCTTTCGAAGTTTGGTATGAATGCAGCCACTCATCTGATCCATACAGGAGGGAGGATCAGTTCGGGGGGCCACGTTATTCGTTTCGGAAACAATATCGATTGCATGCATTCGGTGATAACTGTTCCATTTTCAATGAATTCGCCCGTCACCTGGAGATGTACGCAACCCGGTCTCTTACGCACCGGTCAGATATCTTCAACGCTTTCACAGGTATCTTTGCTTCTCTCTACCAAGGAGGCAAGTGCCTTTACGGGCTCCCGGAGATTGACTTCGATCAAGCCATGCTTTGGCACTACGCCGACCACAAACCGGCGCTGAACCATAAAGACTTCCCATCATGGTCATGGGCCTCGACTGGCGGGAAACTTGTGGTTTCCAACAGAGTCACATTTGCAGGAAAACTTGTCTGGTGGGCTTACAAGGGTCAGGATGGCGAAGTGAAACCTATCAAGTCATATAATAGTTCCAGGCCAGAACCAGCGGGCCAGTCGCTCGACTATAGCCCTCAAATGTACCTTCTTTTTGCATGGTGGCAAGGCTGTATTGAGGCATCCATGCCAGAGGATGTGCAGCGAGAACTTGAACATATCCCACAAGACCCTAAAAAAAGCGAAGTTCGTTCTCTGATACGTACATTGAAAAGCAAAGATCGTTGGTCTGATCTGGAGAAAGTCTGGGAGGATACCAAAACTGCACGAAGTCCTGGACCAGGTAGATTTCGATGCCTCAATATTGGTCTCGGCGAGGGAGATCAAGTGTTGGTTGATCGGCTACGACCTGGCGTCTTATTAACTCGCGCACAAACGGCACTTTTCGCCATAAACTCGGGAAGGCCCTATATCACAGAAAGAAACATCAAAGAAGACGTAGGCGAGATATATGATAGGTATCCATGTGTGATCAGCACTACGCATACGGAGCCCAAAGCGTCCTCAAAGATACTAAAGTTCATGGCTATCTCTATCTCTGAAAGGAGTTTGCCGAGTGTCTTTAAGGAGCCTCGCAACGTTAAGCTACGGACTATGCTCAAGATGAGGCCCTACTACTCATCACATACTTTTCCTGTTGTTAATGTCCTTGCTCTAGGCTCGGCAAAGGGATCCGATATATTTGCACGTCGAATTGCTGTCGGTTGGATTGCCCTTGACGCTTGGGTAGAAGCTGATCGGAAGTTTGAGACAATTGGCCTGGAGTGATTGGAACAAGCCGGTTTTCTATCTTGGCATGCATTACATCCCGTCCAGCACAACAATAGATTTAAGTATCAGAAGGATATGCTCGCATTGATAGAATGACTACTAGGCGGGGGAGTAAAGGAAACAGGGCAAGGGTCAGCCTATAGAAGCTATACGGGAGAAAATGGTTCCTTACATAGCCGTAGGGCCGTTGACTGTTATATAATGATGTCCGAGTGGACTCCTACAAACCCCATTGTTACAATATTAGTTGAAATCGAGATAGATGACACTGGGAACATCGTAGACACGTCACACGCTCGTCGATGAATGGCAACCGCCCGGGCTTAGGGGTGTAGCAACCCCCATGATTAAGCACTGAGCAAATAGACACGGACGACACCAAGACCGTCAACTACCTAACACGCTATCGAACTCGCTGTATAACGGAGGGGATGCTCCTATCTACTTACCTACGTACCCTGCGCCCCCCGTCGCGCAGCCGTGGCCGAGTGGGACAGCCGGGTACCTGCAGGAAGACAACGGGATGCGCGGGCGAGAGGATGCTACCATGCTCAACTAACTAACTGACTGAGGTCCTAACTCATGATTCCAGCCCTATGTACGCTCGCTCCTGGCACTTGTACTGTACTGTACTGTACCTGTGCCTACCTACGCTGCCATCACGCATCGCGGTCGCACGTGCGGGAGCTGGAAGCGAGAACTCACGTTACTCCCTTTGAGAACGCTGCTAGCCCGGATCGGGGACGCTTGAGACAAGCTCGAAGTCGGGCACGGCATCAGCCCCCGCCGCTCTTGTCCTTTTCCTCCGGGTTTACTACTGCTATCTGAGAGTTCCTGGGCGTGTCAACGCCGCTCTGTAATAGCATGGGTTATCGTTCTTATGGCTGGCGAGGAAGGAATGGGACGGGGGCAGCAGGAGTATGGTGGCTTGGAACGTAGTGATATATATAAGGCTGAGTTGTTGGATGTGGCACCCCCTTAACTATGTAGCTGAAAATGGGGCTGGAACTATCGATATGCTACGTGAGGTGAGGTATTGTACCGTGGCTTTTGACACATTCTCTGCCAAGAGTTCGATAGCGGATGGCGACCTGATGGCTGACATCCCGTCGGCTCTCCTGAGTACTCAAGACACATCAAGTGCAAGAGAGTTGATGGACATCGATTCTGCCAGCCGTACTTATAGCCAAACTACCTAAGTACCTATCAAACTTGCGTGACGGGAGCGCGTCTCTTACGAACACATGACGGTAATGGCATATTGATGGTGAAAAGCGAACCCTTGTGATACACATCGTCTTGCCAGGGCTCATGTGATCAAAGCAGGCGGTGAATTATATGCAATTAATTAACTTTATATTGTATTGCTTGGGCTAAGTGGAACTATTAAGGAGTTGAGATGCCTTGGCGCTGGGGTAGACTTACATATGGATATAACCTTGTATGTATGTATGTAGCATGCATGGTGCATCATTCTGTCTTAAGCGCCCCTGTGGCCTTTTACAGTATGATGAATGGTTCAAGGTTGTTTAATACCTAAAACTTCAGCGGTTCATGAGAACCGATACGAAGTCTGTAGTAGTAGTTTACCTAGTATCCAAACCCATTACTTTACGATGATACCATATATGCGCGATAAGCAGAACTTACGAGCTTGGCTAAGATGTGTTATCGCAACAAGCCCATATTCAGGTACGCATATTCAGTGTCTCCGGGTAATTAGGCTCCATCTGAGCTCGTATCCCTAGATTTCGTCACCCAAGCGTATTTCCATATGCAGCTGTAAAACATCGACTTAGCTAGGCAGGTCAAAGAATGTTGCGCGGGGCTTAAATATGTAGCATCTCCACGATGCTAAAGACTAGATAGCCGGAGATCTAGAAATTGGCTGATCACAAATGCTAGGAGAGGATGGGATACTGGGCAATGATGGATAAAGGGATAATGACGAATCTTCGCTTCATATGACACTATCAACAACTGTCCAAGCACTTGAGCAGATTTGTATAAGCCGTAGTTCCTCTTTGCCTCATACCCCTACCTCCTTACGTAGCAATCTTCTATGCATAGAAGGGTTTAGATGATCAACTCGGGCTATATCTTCCAGGAAGGTTGTATGTATGCACGTACTAACTATAAGGTACCTCTGCAAGCTGCTGACAGCCTGACAGCCTAATAACGCCAGCCAACCAGCCCACCTGACAGCAATCGGGTTAGCCAGCCAATCAGCTTGCTTCCCCTTTTGTGCCCATGATCCAATTTGGGACTGCCTATACCTACATACCCTGTATGTTCCCCGCTATCATACATAATGGTATGTACTTAGGTAGGTAGGTTGGTATGTATACGGCTGTATGGATGCACATGTTGAACAGACAGTGGCAGCAATGGATGGTAGGTACCTACAGTACAGAAGGATATTAAATGTTTAGCGTCTCCACAAAGTCCACAATGAAAGATGTAGACTCTCATACAATTTGTATGGGATGGAACATAAAACTGCCATGAAGTCAATGCTTTCCTGCCGTAGCCATAAGGCTGCTAAAGGAATCAGATAGAAATCATGTCCCCTTCCATACAAATTGTATGGGAGTTTACATCACTAAACCTACCTGGCAATATCGTGGGCCATGTGGAGATGCTAAACATTTAATATCCTTCTGTACTGTACATGTGTAGTAACTCCAGTCACAGTAGCACAATGATCAGAGAAATACCGCAAGGTGCCTTATGATTCATATGTTCGACTACACAATTAAGTGGCTGATATACCTACCCAGTCTAGGAACTCTATGCCCACATACAAGGTATGTCGGTAAGACGGGAAGTCTAGACTGTATGTTATGCTCGTCAAAGTCACACCAACTCTATGTGGTGCCATCGTGGGAGTTTATAGCAAGTAGCCTAGATTCCATCACTTCTGTTACCCCAATACTGTTACAAGTTACTGATGCCCATTTGCCCCATGACCATACTATGTTTTCCTAGTACATAACTGCAAGCTGGACTGCATGCACATTTCTTTGCTGGTAAGGTAACTCTGGACCTTAAGCCTCTACCTATAGTATTTGGTGTGGGTGTTCTCGATAGGGTGGCATCTTCCGTGCCTACCCCCTTTGGCTTAGCGACGAAGTGCGGAATACTCTAGTAATTACCTAGAGGTAGTCTTCCAAAAGTTTAGTTACCCCTTTCTATTATCTTTAGTCATACATGGTAGGTAGTTACAACATGCATACTATAGCACTCCTTGTCTTCACTATACCTCCGTAGCGACTTCGGAAGCGAGGTATTTGGTGCCACTGGTGATTCGTCCGCATATACATTTGTTCTCTATGCTTCAAACCTGCCTGGTTATCAGAAGACTTTGGTTGATATCTGGCCTTTTGTACTACTCAAACCCGATTCCAGAGCCATGGTGATTTGCAGCTCGGCCGGTGCTCTATACTATATGTAACAGCTTGCAGCTCCGGTCCACATAGTTCATGTTAACAACTGCCGATCGACCCATCTAGGTACAGACAACCTCGCTCCTCGTGCCCCCAGGTCCCCCTAGACCCCCCTGGAATCAAGGACAACCGCACGCCAATTAGATCCTTTGATCATGACTATTCTTTGTACCTAGGTAAGAAGCACAAAGGGTTTCGTGCTCTAGCAAGGGTTCTCATGGGTCACCCGGCACTAGGGAGAAATTGAACACCTGCCTTAATTGTTAAGTTATAGACGTTGCCGGTGCCTACATATGAAGTAGTAGGTTCCGGATTAATAATTGAGCACGATTCATTCTTAAATATGAATACTACCTAGTACCTAACAGCCCATCCATCCTAGAGTTCAATAGCTGCTGTTATAGCTCAGCCCAGCGTTGCTCTCTTACAAATGTACTAAGGTAGCAGATACATACAGGTACAGTGGCCAGCTTGCCTAGAAGCAGTGGAAGCCTACCTTACCTAGAAAGGTACTACCAGGTAAATTGGGGGCTACCTAGGTACCTACAGTAAGTTCAATGTTGGTCGAAAGCGTTGAGGCCCACGCTGGCCCAAGCTCTACGTAAGTTAGCAAGGTGCACTAAGAACTAGCTAGCGGCACAAATCCCCATCTCAATCCGGGACGCGATCCTCAATCGAACAAGGCCTCATTTTATCGATACCCCATCCAGCCCATCCTACTTGATCAGACCCGGATTTCAAAATTTAACCAATTTAACGCTCTTATCACATTCACGCTCCTGCACCCAGGAACCAAGGAACCAAGCAAGAGGTTGGACAAGTTCCTACTCACCACCTAACTCTGGAAGAAAGCCAATACACACTCATTCACTTATCATCTACACTGCTTAGGTAGGTAGACTTTGAGCGAGAAGAGCGACGACCAAGTACGACCAGCTACCTACCTAGGGACGAGCGCTATACTACAGTGCCTATCGACACAGCTACGTACAGCCTACAGCCTACAGCCTACAGGTGTTGGACCAACCACTACTCCGGCCAAGGTATCGCAATTGCAACATACTGGCCGAAACTCCGGGTGATTCAGCCGGATTGTTCACAACACTCTTTTGCGGAAGCACCCAAGCACCGACGGCTTCCGACAGAATCCATACACCAATTACACATCACGTATCTACTTTAGGTATACACATATACCTAAGTGAATCTGTTGAATCTCTTTTCGGAAGCTGGCAACCTTGGAAGACAGCAATCGTGAGGATTACGCAGCCAGTACACAGCCCAGCCAATACACAGCCAGCAGCGACAACGTCACGTCATAAGCGCAGAGGTTCATAGGCTCATACATTTGATCGGCTCTGGCTGTAACCTTGGGTACGGATCTCGTCAGAAGGTAACTAGACGGGCCAAACCATATGCAGCTTATTTCGAAGAGATTGTACACCTAGTACGCGCGACCAGAAGTTTCCCTGAATATCTTTTTCCATTCCGACCGCTACCGCTGTCGACACTTGCACCCCCAACTCCGCCCGCATTGTTTCCCCCTACAATAAAGCTTCAGCAAGCACGAGACACGGCATAAGCGCCTAACCCACACACCCAACAACATCGACGAGGAAAAGGAAGAATCAAAGAGATTTGAATCCAGAATTGGCACAACCAAATAGATTCCGAACCTTTGGAATTCCAGCCCACCAACTCTCATCCGCATTCTTTCAACATACCCTTTGCCACCACTGTGGTGTACTGCTACCGCCACAACTACAACGAATATCGATATCGTAATCAGGACGGCTGCACCACATCGATCGATCGCACCGCAACTCAATTACGCACGAACGAGCGCACGCACACAACACACGCACACACATACGTACGCAGGCGCGAAGCAGTGCCGATTGTGGCTATTTATCGACCATTCATTCGCCCATTCTTGGAAGCGGCAAGTGGCCCGGCGCGCGGCAGTGCTAGTCCAGTTCAAGTCTCAGTCTTAGACTTGGTCGCAATTGCACTCGTAGTTCCGGTTACTATAGCAAGACACCAAGAATCCGTATCACCAGTAGGAATTGCTTTTCAGGTCTAGATAGACAGGAAAAGATAAGAAATAGACAATGTCGGTCGCGCAGGGAGATCTACTAGGTACGTTTGCTTGTATTTATTGTATCCATACCTCTCCCGCACACCCACACATCCATACATCCAAGCGTCGATACATCCATGCCTCTACCTGCTGCCTTGTACCGGGCGCTGTCGCAAACGCTCGTTGTCGGAAAAGGCAAACGACGAAACACCCAACCCTCCACCCCAGCCCAAGCAAAAACCTAAATATGGCATTATGACACTATGACACTATGGCGCTGGCACCATGGCACTGGCACTGGCACTATGACACTATGACTCTATGACAATCTATATGCACCGGCACCCACATGGTACAATGAATGTCTAGCTGTCTGGGCGATTATCAGTATTACTCGCATGTCCCCTTTCCCCCTTTCCTATCAATCATTGGGTGTGCTTGGTGTATTTCCCTGTGGGTACATCTCTGATAAAGGGGTTCGTTTGAGCGTGGTCCACTTGGAGCCGTGTCATCTTAAAAGATTGCTGTTTCATATTGCCCATCACGGCCTGTCAATCCCTACCACATGAAATCCAAGGCCCTGCCCAAGACCTGCTAAAGAGACCCGAAGACCTGCTAACATTCTTGTTTTGTTTGCTCCTGCAACAGGCCTGGGCCAATCCGACCAACGACCGTCGTCATCGTCCAATGCAGCAGGACTGACTCTCAATCTTTCCTCTAATAACCCATTCCGCAACCGCGCAGCTTCCCCCAACAACTTCTCTCCTCCGCCACCACATTCTCCCTTTGACGATCCTCCCGCGCGCCCTGTCTCGAGAAACCCATTTCTCGACCCATTTAATCAGCCTCCTGCTCAGAGCGCCACCTCGCCGGACAAGATGGCAACTTCAAGAAATACCACTTCTCTTAGTGCTGAGGAGCTATTTGTGAGTTTCTACCAGGGGCTATTGCTCATCGGATATTCATGGCCTGATTGTTAACTTTTGCACCCAGGAGAACCTCATCATCGACGATGGAACCGGCAAGAAGCCATTGAGTAAACCTAATGGCGACCGACCTTCAACGAACCGCCCTCCTGGCGGGGCTCGTCGCCCAGAGAATGCTCCCTCACGAGGTCGCGGGCCTCCCCCCAATTCGCATCGACCGACGCGGTCGCAGGAAGAAGCCTTGAGGGCACGCAAGCCCGAGGCTAAACCCAAGGAACTCAATATCTTCGAGTCCCCGCCGCAGAAGCGGTCTGAACCGCGTCCGCGACGCAACAGTGACACCTCGGTATTAGAGATTGAGAAGCCGATGACAGAGGAAGAGAAGAAGAGGCGCAAGGAGCGTGAGAGACGTCATCGTGATCAGAAGTCTAAACCAAGCCGCAAGCTTGATGTCATCGACAAATTGGACGCCACTGGTATTTATGGCGGCGGGCGTAAGTTTTGATTGTTTTTACTCGCGGTTTGCAGTTACTAACGCTTAGAAGTGTTCCATCACGATGGTCCTTTTGACGCTTGCAACCCCCACCGAAACCGCAAGGGCAGTCGGCGTGCTCCGATGCACGCCTTTGCTAAGGACTCGGCCAACAACTCGCTCGGCGGCGCTGGTCCGCTGAACGCACGGCCCGATCATGCCGCTATTATGGGTTATCACGATGATGAAGCTTTCAAGGATTATGCGGCTGGAGCCAAGGAACCTATTGCACGGAGCGGCAAAGAAGCTGCCTTGTTTGACCCCAAAGGACGGGAATCTGTTCATGGTGATGAATCGCTTGGTCTTGGAACGTCGACTTTCCTGGAGGGTACTCCTGTTGCCCAGACTGTCCTTCAACGACGTTTGGTAGAGACGGCGCAGGAATCGATGGACAACGGGTTGCAAAGAAAGAAGTCCCTGGCCCAACGAATCCGGCACATCAACCGCGGTCCTAGCACTTCTGGACGTATAACTAGCCCAGATGCTGTCCGCACACCGCGGTCTGGCGAGCTGCCCTCGGCAAACAGCCGTGGCGAAAGAAACCCTTTCTTCAATGAGTTCGGAACAGAAGACGAGGAGATCACGGTGAAGGACCCGAGGTCTCGATCACCAGTTAGCCCGGATGAGTTCCCTCCGACTCTCGAACGGCGAGCAACGGCGGATGCTCCTACTGCATTGGATAGCGCTGGCCGACCACAGGGTGGCGGTTTCATGCACCGTGTTAAGAGTTTGAAGGGCGGACGGCGACCACGACCGGATCAAAGCCACGGTCCTCCCCCCGGCCCTCCTAGCGCAGGCGGCGCTATCTAGATTCCGTTCAGACATGGGCACGTTTAGTAAATGGACTATGGACCCAGGGACCAGAGCTGGAATGGGCACATTCGCGCGCTACCACTAATTGTCTTCGTTTTAGCTTCCCGGCAGCCATCCTTGCAGGCTGGCGAGGTTTCCTACGTCGGGTATTTCAAGAGCTCTTGATAGCTTCTGCTCATCCTTTCAAAGATGAGGTTGCACTATTTGCAATGAGGTGGTCGGGGCAAATATGATATGAAATGCGAGGAATGTGAGGAGAGGCGAAGTGATTATTATGGCTTCGTGGCCCATTTGGCCCATTCCTTGTTTGGCACCAATTCTTCTTTTTTGTTAGGATACCTATCTGCGTTCGCAAGGGGAAAATGCAGTCTCCCGCCAGTATCATTCGCAAGGACCGGAATGGTCGTGATGGAAAGCTCAGGGCAACACACTTCACAGCACATGCGCACGGCCTAACACCTAGCTGTAAATGTATTCTACGATAATTCCTACAGATTGATAAAGCTTTTGATCCAGTTGACTCGACGTCGAGATGTCCGTTCAAGGCATCGTGAATGTTCCTTGTAAGGGGCCGAAGAAGCTACATGAGGATGATGGGGTACCTAGGGAGTGTGAGAGTGTGGAGATAGAATAGTAAGTACATGTAGTCCCTGGCTACATGTAGTACTTGTTACGTATGTAGTAGGTAGGCGTCGCTAAGCCACGAACTGATGATGTACTACCAGGCGATCTCCCTGGCGGCTGTGCCTGACGATCTGCTTTGCGATCTGCCCGACGATCTGCCTCATGATCTGCCTATTTACCATAGATTTGCTACGCCTCTAGTCACAGAGTGGCGACGCGAGTTCCCTGAGAGTCGGGTTCCTAATCCCCCAGGGCGATCTCACTCCGCTCAGCTTGAGACCACCACTACCACCACCACCACCGAATATTTGACTGGGGACTAATAACTTAGGTAGAGAAATCTTGAGCTTAGATGGTATTCAATCAAATGAATGAACAATTCTCTTATTGGGGATGGATCTAGTCGTTGACCAGCTTCGTTGGTGAGTAGGTTCTATTGCCACAAACTCAGGCTGGAGCGGGGCGGGCGTTTCATAGTCATTGTCTATGGATGAAAAGAAGTGAAGGTCGATCGATTGAAATGGAATGCCCAGCCGAATTGACTGGTGCCCGAATCCATTGGGTCGGGTTCGTCTGATCTGAATCTCGCGTCTACGCGATGACGCACCTCACGCTGGCTGGTTGGGCAGGTACAATCTACGCTTGCAGTTCATTAGTTGCGTAGTTGCCCTTTCTGCCATTTCTTTTTGCACTGTATTGTACAATACCAGAGCATTTCAAGGGGGTTGTATGTACCTAACTACAGTGCTCCAGTGCGCTACAAGCAACCACCTGCAAGGCCGGCCGTCAAACAGCTGGATAATCTACAGCTACGAAGTACCTACTGGCCGCCAATCAGCCAACCGTCCGGTCGACCTTCCAACGACATCTTGGAACCACTGGTCCTGCATACAAGTAGATGCTGGCTCTGGGATACTCAGTCCCTGACTCAGTCCCTGAAGTACGGGTTTCTTGTTGCGCATTATATGTTTCCATTGATTGTTCTACATGTGCTGTCGCACCTATCGTCTTACTGACCGAAGGAAGGCATTAACCACTTGGAGGTAAGGGGTAAATCTACCTCTTTACCTACATGTCCTGCGTTTACTACATATCTTAATACATAGATATGTATCTTGCCTACCCATTCACCATGTAAGTTAGGGGGTCAACGGCTTGCTACGTACGTGTAGGTAGGTCGATACCAGGTAAGAAACTGCGTACATCCTCGAAACCAATGACAGAAGCTGGGCGGCTTTCTTCATTATTCCAACTGCAGCGGTTCAGGTTAAGGCTTAGGCTCAGGAGCTTTGACGCAGACTCCATTGGAGAAGGCGATGGAGACCTCTACCAGGAGGGGAACGGCGGCGATCCCACAACAACAAGCAGCAGCCGCCACAGATGTAGATGTCACTCGAACCGCGCCGCTCCCGCTGGATCCCGTGCCCGGCGCTACGCTGTACGACCTCGAGATCTCGCGGCGCCGAAGAGCTCGGGGTCGGGGTCCCTTGCGGACCGGGTGCCGGGAGATCGACGAGGAGGCGCTGCTCGGGGGCTTCGGGAGGGGGTGCGTCGTTGGCATTAGCGCTGAGGAGGTCGATTTCGGAGTCTTGGTGAGTTTGAGTTAGGTTGGGTTTGGTTGGGCTGGTCGGTGCTCTGTTCTGCCTGGATATTATATGCATCGCTGACTGGCCAATGCCGTCAATCCAGGTTGGTCTACAGACTATTGCACACTCCCTCGTCTTTCACGACGGTGGTGACGGTGATGGTAACGGTGGTGATACTAAGGGTTCTGGTGAAACCACAAGTACAACAACAACTGCGAGCGCAGATGCAAACGACGCGATTCGCCGCCCGCGAGTGACCATCATCACCACGCTAGCGGCCACGGCCATCTTACCCTTACTCCGGGACGTCGTCAGGGCGCAGGTGCTGGCCAAGCTGGGGGAGCCTGCTACAACGCAGCCTGGAAATCTAGGTGCTGGCAATGCCGAGGTGAGAGCTTGTCTGGAGTGCATCTCCATCTCCCAGGTCTTCGATATCGAGGGCCTTTGGGAGGTCCTGAGCGAGCTGGAGATGCCGCCGCTGCCGCCGCCGCCGCCCGCGGCTCCAGGAGAAACTGGTGGTGGGAATGAAAAGGGGCCAGCTACAGAAGAAGGGGCCGATGCTAGTAGGCCATCCATGGCCGTGGCTACTTCCTCTCAGAAATCACCATCGCCACCACCACCGCCGCCACTACGTGTAAGGGACAGGATGGAGGAGATAGGGGATAGTGAAGACGAGGGAGATGAGCTCTCACCTTCACCTTCACCACCTCACTCACCCTCACAGCCTCCTAGCTTACCAGCAGCAGCGGCATCAGAGCCGGGACCTCCTGCACCTCAGCCTCAACATCAAGCTCAACCGCAAGCAGAAGAAGAAGCGGAACTAGAACCAAGACAAGCACAGAAAGACGTAATGGAGGACTCGCACTCGCACATGCCGGACATCATCCTCGTCACGCACTTCTCGAGCCTCCTAACGACGCTCTTCACGCAGCGCGACAAGGCCAGCGCCCACAGCGCCCTGAATCTACTATCCACGCATCTGCGATACCTAGCGCGGTCGTCGTCATCATCCTCCTCCTCCTCTACTACCGGGCCGCTAATCATGCTACTAAACTCCACGTCTTTCTCTCCCTCGCCACTGTCAGCAGTACCAACAAACCCCAACGACCCTCAACTACCGCCGCCGCCACCACCACAGGAAGGGGGGTTCAAAAGCCACCGCCCTCTCGATCCCACCCTACGCTCCATCTTCAACCCCCCGGGCGCGACAACCACTACCCATACCGCAGCCGCTGCCGCTGCCGCAGCGCGCCGCAACAAGCCCGCCTACGGCGCCACCTTCGCCCAGTTCCTCGACCTGCACCTCCTGTGCACGCGAGTCCCGCGGGGGCGCGCCGACGCCGACGCCGAGGCGGGCGCAACCGCAACCACCAGCACCACGGGGAGCGGCAAGGCGTGGGTCGTCGAGGTGCTGCTTGATGAGGTTGGGGTGTGGGATTGGAAAGGGGGTGGTGGTGGCGAGGAGGGGGAGGGAAAGGGAAAGGGAAAGGGGGAGTTGATGACGACGCGTAGGTTTAGGGAACAGAGGTGGGGCGCGGTCGATGTAAGCGGGCGTGGAAGTGGTGTGAGGATCGTGGATGCGTTTCGGGCGCGGAGGGCTGGGGCGGGGGTTTAGAATAGGGGGTAAGGGGGCGGGGTTCGGATGGTCGATATCTAGTGGGTACGGCAGGGGTTGGTTGATCGTGTCCTAGATTCAGCGCGTACTTGTCTTGTAGTGGGCTGAGCTCTTTGGCTGAAGGTGTGTGTGTGTGTGTGTGTATGTGTGTAGCTATGCTAGAAGCAGCTATGGTAGGATTGATAGTGAGCTTTAGGTATGTTGAGATGGATCGCCAGCCGGTTGGCTTGTTGACCAAATTGTGCGTATACGGGCATACTCCCTCGTTACCTACCTACCTAGTTGTCGTCTGCTAAGGTCACGGATACTCGAATATTCCACAACATCTACCCAACGGTGACATGGTGACGACGAAGCGTATAACACGGGGCAACTTCAACGTATAAGAACTCAGTCTATTACGTGGATTTGTCTTCCTGGGGTTACGCAGAGCAGCAGTCGCTATTTGCATTAGGTCTCCATTCCCACAGGAAAGGGGATGAATAGGAACATGGGGGTAAATATCTGCCAGTGTTTATGGTCACTTCAGTCTATGCACATGTATGCTTCCTCGGCCCTTTCATCCAGATCATAAGGTTACCCACCAAACTTCAGGTACGGGACGTGATTATTCAAGGGGTTAGTACATGTAGATTAGCCGGTATATTAGTAGGTTAGGACGTTTATCCTACATCCGTGACATAGGTTACAATTGTCAAACGTGGTGTAGATATTCAGAAGATGATATGGAGGCTACAAGCAGGTAATCAAATGTTCGATACACCGTGAGCTCTTGGATGATTCAATGACAATTCCATCGATAGGCCGTAGGTGTGCTACGGTATATGCTAATGAGGTAGGTTTAATGCCCCTACGGTGGGTAGGTGGGTGTAGGTATCCAGTGACAATGGAATCAATAAGCACGTAGCAGGGTGGTTTCCATTGTTCTCGTAGAGATACAGTAGATCCTTGGGGGGGGGGGGGGGTTGGTGGCTACCTCACGAAGGAGGGTTCAGGCTCATCTTTCTAGCTAGGCGTCTCGAGATCTTGGGGGGGTGAAGCCCAAGGCACCCGTAGAGCGTAGGACTGATCGCAAGGCAATCAGATATGTCTGTTATCACAAACCCGGATGGATTCCTTATCTCCCTCAAGGTGGTGTGGGAGCTTTGGTCACCTTTTCGTGCCGAAAAAGACGTGTTTCCTAAGGTGTGACTGGACACCGCGGCAGCATTATCAAGCAGAATAACGGCGCAATTCTTCCAAAAGTACTTCTCTTCCAAGTCGACCATTGGGTAGTCTAGTGGCTTGTAGGATGCTGCTTCGATACGGACGTCCTGGACGGGGTAAGGGTCGACTTATCACAAGATTAAAGGGACGGAGGTTCGAATCGGGATCTGAACTTTTTGTTTTTTATTTCGTTTTTGGCCTTTTCTCTTTCTTTTCCATTCATTCCTCGATAGTAACTCGAGGCATTCCATGTAAAATCGTCATCAATGTCCATTCAACCTGCAGTATACGTGATACGACCATTGATTGACACTATCACCAGCAAATCTACGGCTTGTTGTGGTCCACCTCCCTACGAAATATCACCTTCCAACCGCCCCTTTCCAACCTTCCAACATTCGGACTAGCTACATACGTACCTATCTGACAATCCAGGTTTCCACTTGGAAATACCTACCATTCGCCTACCACCCTCTAGAGACCAGAGACCAGAGCCCAGGGGTTGCCGGGAGAACCAAGAAGCAGCAGCCGGGACTGGTTCATAACGAAACAACTACCAGCCATACAACTTAAGTCGACCCTTCCTCCAGTGGTGGTTTATCCAGTATCCACACATGGTGGCACCCAGCCTGCCACTGCCTGGGAAGGTACGATTCGACACTTTATACGTCAAGGGCCAAGGCATCAACGGAAGATTGTCCTGGATTTGTCCCCCGTTCTTCTCCCATTTATCTCCCATGCATCTCCCATCACAGGTTACTCGAGGACTGAGGCACCTACATAGCTACCACCACCTACATCAACATAGTCCAGGGTTATTATATCCTGCTACGCTATTAATTGTCTAAACTTTAAGGTGGCCTTTTCATGGTTCATATCACCAAAGCACACGCCTGCATACGCAACAGCCCTTCAGCAAAACCCATTACGCCATCGTCCAGAACATACCCGACATTATGGTCGACCCCGAACTCACAAGGGATATCACCTTTAGGATCATATCGTATCTAGCTGGTCCCAAGCAGAGTGACCCATACGAACCAAGGAATTATAAACATGTGCTGGCTGGCTACGCCTCAGTTTGCAAAAAGTGGCAATCACTGGTAGAACGCTACACATTCTCCAATTTGCATCTCACCCGCGATCGATTGGACGAAGCCAAGCAAATCATAACCCGTTCCCGCTGCCGCCATATCCAAATTATCTGCTTCAAGGTGGTGTTACCAAGCCTTAACGTGGCCCTATTCGACAATATTCCAGACCCGGATAAGCGCCTAAACAACGACGCTTGCACCATTGATCTTCTCTTGCTCTTCCAGTACCTCAAAACTTGGAACAGCCAAGATGTGTTTGCTGGAGGCGCTAACCTTGTACTTCGTGTGGTTTCCCCAAGAGAGAAAGCCTACCCTAGATTGGAGGAGTACGATACTTTGGAAAACACTCTGCCTCAGACACTGCTCCCACCACTTGACTTCATACGCAGCCTAAAATGGAACGGTCTACGTACCCGCCGCAAGGTGGGTAGCTCTATCGGCATTGCTTTACTACGCGCATTGCCCGAAGTCAAGAGTATAGATTGGGTATTGGAAGAACGCAAGAGGGCACCAGGCGGACGAGACGAACGCGGTGAGTAGCTATAGTCCTTTATTACGTCGAGACTACTATATATCAATGGGGATGAGCAGTCGATAACGAATGCCTGAAACAGCGGACTTCCTGAGGAAGTTACCACGCACCGTTACGAGTCTCACTCTAGTAAACCCATACAAGGTCGAGGAGGAAGCATGGGTCCGGGATATTCCAGCAGAGCAAAGTGGCAACAGCTCTGAAGAACATCGAGAAGACGCGAAAGACGAGGATGAGCTCAGCAGCTGTATCCGCACAGCCTCCCAAGGATTACATGTCTTCACCTTTCTTGGAATCATAAGCAGAGACGCATTTTGGCCAACACACCCTTCCGATAGCCTTATACTACCACACTGGCCTGAGCTCACACGCGTCCGTGTCCTCTTCAGTGTTGAAGGGGTACCGAGGATTCCCATGGAGTTTGTGAATACTGGGCGAACGGAGTCTGAGATCGCGGACTGGCTTAACGACTTTCATCATGCAGCTATGAAGGCAGCATTGCAAATGCCGCGTTTGGTGTCAATGCAGCTCGGAGCGTGGTGCCATGCACCTCTAGTTCACAAATTCTTCTTGACAGTTGCGACAACAGTGGTTACTACTCGAATAATAACCACGATTCCCTTCGAACCGGATGAGAGCATTATAGAGTTGCTGGATCAATTCGCAACAAACAGGGGACTGGAGAGTGACTACGAGCTTAGTACAGATGCGGACGATGTCGGACGATACGGATGAGTAAGGCTTCGTTTCGAACGATTTGAAGACGGATGCGAGCTTGAAACAGTTTCAACAAATAGTGACTAAGCACAGGTTTACTTCATACCTACCTAGGTAGTACCCGGGTCAAGATCCATCGGATTCTGGTTGCATCGTTACACGAGCCTGCTACAAAAGGTTCGGCCAAGGTGGTCATGGTAGAACATAGAATGGTCCACATGCAGTTTAGTTTACTAGGTAATAACTAGGTAGGTAGACTTCAATGCACATATCGCTATCAAAGGTCGCTATACGCGTATAGGTATATCTCGCTATACGCGTATACATTATTGCGGGATATCTTGACCAGTACCTAGGTAGCTTGAACGGAATTCAAGCTCCAGGGCTGAACCACGCCACTCGGGATCTGGTCACTTAACTCCCCGGTATCCGGTGGAGGGCCACTAAATGGATCCGGCATCCAATGAAGATCTCGTCTCCCTCAGTGAAACACATAACCACTTCCTACTCAAGCGGCTACCTGGGGAGAGCCATGACGCGTAAGCAGGTAGCCATTGTGCAATATCAATCAAATAGCAAGTCAATAAATACCTGGTGTGACCCAGGCTGAGGGTTTCTCTTCTCAATGTTTCCCAATCCCCTTTGTTCTGCTACTAACAAGTGATTTCGCAACCGTCATCCCCTGTTTAAGTGGCTGCGTCAAATACGGTGACGTCAACAAGTGCTTGTATGACAGAAGCTCTTATACAAGCTGACAGAGCCATATACCTCTATTGAGCGTCATTCCGCAGCCTAGTTTCTCTTTTGCAGAGTAGCATCATCTAAACGACCGGTAACGAAATGAAATACACCGATTTATTACCGTTCATCGCAGGGGCTACGGCCTTCGTCATTCCCGACGAGGCCACCGCTAAGGGGCTCATCATTGAGACTGAGCGAAAGGCCGAGGAGACCCTGTCTTCCTGGTGGAACCACGATGTACCCTCGTTCGTCGAGGACACCCTGGAAGACACGTTTGATGCCTTCGAGCGGCAAGCTAGCAATCTAGATGCCCGTCTCTCGGACATTGTCGTCGAGTCGGAGATCCCGGATTTCTTGTCTCTGTCCGAAGAGGACGGCGAGAAAAAGCCGGGCCACGGCCGGCCCGGGCACGACAGCGGGCACCACGGTGCCAAGAACCTGACCGTCTACCAGGCCATCAGCGCATCGAGCTACACCTCGAAGTTCGCGGCGCTGGTGGGCGAGTACCCGGAGATCGTCAAGACGCTGAACTCCACCGAGGCCAACATCACGCTGTTCGTCCCCACCAACAGGGCGTTCGAGAAGATCCCGGACCACTACAAGGACAAGACGCCGCCAAAGGAGTACATCGAGAAGCTCCTCCAGTACCACGTCGCTCCCGGCCTGTATCCCGCGGGCCGCCTGCTCGCGCACCACACCGTGCCGACGGCCCTGAAGTTGGAGGCGCTGGGCGATAACCCGCAGCGCGTCCGCGTTAGCATCGGACTCTTCGGAGTGCGGCTCAACTTCTACAGCAAGTTGATTGCCGCTAATGTTGTATGTTCCCTCACCCCTCATGTCCTTCATTAGCCTACAAGAGGTGCTGGTCAGGTTCACGTGACGCTAACGGAAACTGCCCATCGTCCCCTGAATAACTAGGTGACGAAGAACGGCATCATACACGGGCTTGATAATTTCCTCGCGCCGCCGCCGGCGGCCGGACGGCTGCTCTCGCTGTTCCCGTCCAAGTTCTCGACGCTGCTCCTGGCGGCCGAGAAGACGGGCCTGCACGAGCACGCGAAAGAGCACCCTACCACGACGGGCCTGACCGTCTTCGCGCCGACGAACTTCGCCTTCCAGAAGCTGGGGCCGGGCGCCAACGCCTTCCTCTTCAACACGGAAAAGGGCCTGCACTACCTCAAGGCCCTGCTGCTGTACCACATCGTCGCCAACGAGACCCTGTACTCGGACCAGTACTACGGGAAGCCCAACAGTAGTAGCAGTAGCAGTGGTGGTGAAACCGAGGAGAGTAGTAGGGGCTGGGGCAGGGACGGTCACCACCACGTTGACCTCCCCTCGCTGCTCGGCGGAAAGCCCCTCAGCATTGACATCGCCCGCTTCCACCGCATCATCAGCATCCGCGTCAATGGCCGCACCAAGGTCTCCATCCAGGACGCGCTGGCAAGCGACGGCGTTGTCCATGTCGTCGACAGCGTCATCATCCCGCCGCACCGGCACCGGGGCGGCCGCCATGATGGTGCGTGGTGGGAGGGAGGAGAGGACGAGGACGAGGAGGCCGGGGAGGAGATCGAGGTTGGTGAGCTCGTGGAGCGGTTGCGGCCGTTCGTCGACCTCGAGGATGAGTCTGCGGCTGGGGCTGAGGAGTGGGTTGGTGAGTTGTGAGGTTGTTCTAAAGTTTGATCGATGGAATGGAATGGATTTTTGAATGGGTGTCGATTATGAAATAATAATGAATGAATGAATGAGGACTTGGGGTTTTGCATTACATCGGCACACACTCTCTCGGAAACGCATATGGGTTGGGGTTAAGGGGGGAAAAAACACACTTTCTACCCCGCCAAGAGAAGCAGAAGAGACCGAATGCATGTGCTCTGTTGTCTTGCCCAGGGGCCCGTCGATCGCTTGGGTTGAGTGAGGCATAAAGACGATCAAGGCAGAGATGTAGCATGATTAGCGCAAAAGAAGGGCATTCCTTTGGTAGACAAAAGGAGAAGTAAGGGTGCTACGGTACTGGATCTACAGACAAAAAGGAAAACTTGGCCAGGCCGGTTGGTTAGGGGTCAAAAGAGACCGTAGGGACGGTGGCCAAAAATATGAGGCATCGTGTTCCTAACAAAACAAACACATCACATACATACATAGGAACGAAGTGCAGCTATCACTGCTGCCGACAAACATCATGGATTTTTACCGTCGCGCGATGATTGAAGCAGCTCGAGATATGCTCTCTATCTCGACTGGATGTTTTAGAGTTTAGACGAACAACTTGCCCCCCGCCGAGTTCTTGTGAATCAAATAAATAGCCTTAGGCTCTCCTGGATCTGGATCTGGATTTAGACCTAGGCCTAGACCTAAATATACATAGACACCCAATCATCAAGAGAGCATGCATCAATTAAACATGGTAGCTCCAATGCGTAATGCTATGGTCCACTCCCGCGGTGGTGTTAGCAAGTAGTTATGCTCACCTTGGGGTTCTCGCCAATCATCCAAGTGGCAGACTACCTACGGTTGAAGAAAAGACTCACGCCTGCTTGTACTAATTAGCAAGAAAGAAATCACTTCCCGCTCCAGGGTCTACAAAGCGGTGAGAAATGCCCTTACGCATACTTTTCACTGTTAGGTAGGCTGGAATCCGGTTTGCTGATGGGTATTGAGATAAGAACTCAGAAACCGGCACGGAAAACCCTGGCGGAAGTGGAGTGTGACGTTATAGTTTCGGACCCGTTGACGGGCCAAGAAACGGCAGGTTTCGGGACTTGGCGTTGCTGGGTTAACGGAACTATCCCCACCCCCAGTCCAAGATCATGGTGCTTAATTAATGGCTGCATCGTCCTACAAATGTATACGGGCACTTCTCAGCTGCCTGACATCCAATCTAGCTCTACTAAGTTGCTGTTACTACTCGATGTGTTAAGCTGCGTATATACTCAAGTCACAGGTTTTTGTTTTGTTGTATCTTTTATCCTTTTGCCTTTGGTAACGTAGCGACCATGTTGTTGACATCGTCGCAAGTCTCGGTGATGATCTCATCCGGAATCAGTACGTGGGGTTTTTGGTTTTGGTTTTGCTTTTTGGGGTTTCCTGAAGATTGAAATCGCGGGAATGCTGCAGTGCATGCATACATAACATAATCCAGACGCACACATGCACACATACTACAACACATAGACTAACCCAAGAGCGTCCGCTCGCCCGAAATCTTATAGTCATCCTCTTCACCAGCGCCCTGTTCCTGAGCGGCTACGCCGTCCAGCAGAAGACGCTGGCCAAGCTGCGCGCGGCCGTGTCGCAGCAGATGGCCCCGCGGCCGAGCCCCAAGATCTACCTGCCCGACCGGTTCAAGCAGTCGACGACGGAGCTCGAGGACGGCACCGTCGTCTCCGTCGAGGAAGACGGCGGTGACTACGATACGGGTCGTAATAACAATGGTGGTGGTGATAACGAGAGCGACGGCATCATCGTCGAAGTGCGCCCGACGACCCAGGACGACGTTGAGGGAAGCGATAGCAGCAGCGGCGGTAGCAACGGCGGGCCTCAGAAGCCCCTACGACCACTCGATAGCGGCGAGGAGAACCGCGGATTCGGCGCCCCCCACCAGGGGAAATATACGAATAAGGCCGCGGCCGGAGGAGAGGCGGTGGTAGAGGAGGCAGGAGCAGCAAAAGAAGGAATGCAAGAAGAACAACCTATCAGCAGGGCCGAGAGGAGACGGCGCATCAAGGCGGAGATCCAGCGCCTGTCCCAGGGCGACGAGCCGGTATATTACCAGCGTCGATTATGGTAGACGAGAAAGAGAGAGAAGGGGGGGGGGTTCGTCTTTTTTCATGAAGGTCTTTTCCGGGACGGACCTGAGGCGGCTGCCTACCTACATACCTACCTACCTACCTCGAGTGGCGATTTGGGCAACATAGTCGAGGGTTTACTATATAGGGGTTTGTGATATCTAACGTGTTTTAGTTGTCTGGCTATATAACTACGGGTTGGGTTGGGACTTTGGGATTAGAGCGTTTCTTTCGGATATGGGTTGGGTGGTAGGACAAAACAAGAACGGCAGCAACATCGATTTCGCTGATTTATGGGAATGGGATATCTATATGAGCGTGGGATTGAGAGGGCACCTGGTTATGAGTCTGTATACCGCATATGTATGAAGAAAGGCATGATGTTATGGAGCGACGACGGGAGACCAACAGGTCTGCATTGGGGACCACAAGTGCGTATATATGTGTACAATACACGGGAGCTAAATTGATCTGCTGCAAAAGCCTCAAAGCAAGACACGTGCATATACATATTACAACCATCTGCAGGTCCTCTTGTGATATTTTAGAAACATCCTGATTCTTCGGCGAAAGACTTGCGTCGGTAATACATAGGAGGTGGCCCCGTTGAATACCATCGTCAGAGTGGATAAGTTCGGGACTACGGATGAGGGACCATTGCCAAGTTTCAACCAACATTCAGTCCAGCAGTTGTCCTTCAACCCCTGCAATGACGCACTATATTATGCTCTGGTCAAGCCTGGAAATGTCTCTCAATTACACAGTTACGTCTGATAACTCGGAATGATAGGATTTGGAAAGACTGGTAGAAGAGAGACATGGAGGATCGACAATCACGGGCCGAGCAGGAGGGATAGGCAGGATGGGATAGGCAGGATAGGCAGGGGTAGTCTTGTGCCAACCTCCCTATCTGTGGCTATGTCCCTCAACCTACGTAACTTGTTACCTACCTTCTCGAAGGTTTTGGGCATGTCTCACCTTAGATGTGCAGATGACCCATTTCCTGATAAAGAGAGCAATGGAACTTATCAAGAACATATGGTGTTGAGCCAAGTTTGTCGATAGCTTATTGCACGAGCAACTTGAGGCTTTTTATTCACGTTCCTGGATAGGTTCTAACTAGCCGTCTGTTACTGCAGAGTCGTCAGTTCAAATGGCTAAAAGCCAGTAACACAACCCTCGGCTTTCTTTGCATACATAACACGTAGGTATTTCCTACTGAGGCCGGGCCGTTTCTGACAGGAAACCTGTTATGCTCTAACTAAATACATATCACCAGTGCCTAGTTCTTATGGGTTGGATTGACTGGCTATCAGCAATGCCAACGCTCTTATTCGGGAAGTGGTAGCAGTGCACATACGTATAGTAGCGCATCCTATTCGTAATTCCATGTGGATTTACACTCACTTATACAGAGCCCCATAACCCCCACGTACTTACGTTCCAGTCTGCCAGTTGACTATGGCAATACAGTACCGGACTGGCAGGTGTCGCGCGGAACGAGTTGATTGCGCAATGTGAGATCATCTAGCATGCAATCGTCGACGAGCCGTTCCCTTCGCTCAGGGGCAGCCCCGAAGTTATTGTGCATAATCCTGAGTAGTCCCCTCTAGCATGCATCTCACCTGCAGCAGGCACTTCGTACCTACCTGCACTTGAAGGCTGTTCAAGTTCCATACTACCTAGGTACGTACTAGGTAGGTAGGTGAGAGCTAGCGGTGTGGCCATCTACAGTTCCATTGTAACTGATGTACACCTGCAGTTGATCACGGACAGTCGGTAGAATATAGGGGCCGATGATGAGGCCTCTTGCCCTACGAGTGTTCCTTCGTTATGCCTATGGGATCAGTCCGTCATGTGTACGCTGGCAGCGACTGGGCTCTCCCCTTGCTACCTATTTCTACTGCTGGCACAAAGTTGGCAGTAAATGGTGAATAATAAACAGTAAATACTAAAGAGAACAGCCTCAGCAACCATTTATGTTCGGATATCCAAGTTGGGCACAATCCTATGCAGCAGGTCGTCAAGTCGCTGTCTATTTGCCCGCATCTCTCGGCCGGGCCCAGAACATCCACAGCTTGGACAAGGGTACCCCGCCCTCGCTCGCTACAGCGATAACAGCACCCCCGCCTCAGCGTCCTACTAGTGCTCTAGGTTATAGCCGACAGCTCCATTGCACCCCCAATGTTCCCACTTACATGCACCCACATGGCTGTACTTAACTCCGCATGTGCATCAACTCCTCTCTTTCTTGGTGACGCTCTACATACCATGTACATACTTACATAGGTACGAAGTAGCTCGGTAAAAGAGACGGAAACCCAACTTTGAACCATTCACCTGCGATGCCCAAAGATCTGGCTAGCGGTGACAGTTGCTGACCCCGAAGGGCGAAGGGGGCTGAGCAAGAATACGCAGGTATGTGGTATGTGTATAGGTAAGATTCGTACATAACCTATCCACGTACATCTCCTTAGTGTCAACAGTGTCAACTGGTCCCTAGATCAGTGAAACATAAGTTCATGTTGGTATGCATTTCTTATACAAAGTACGGGCGATGTGTTTATGATACACCTTGTATAAGCCAACGGTGTCGCCAAGACTGGCAAGTCGGGACCTGCACATCTACATATACCTATCAATGCACTATCTGCCTCGTAAGACTTGTCCAAGGCACACGAGCGGGCCAATGTATATATGTATTCCGGCTGAGGTGACGCGCACTTCCGTCCAGTAAGAGAACCTCCGTATACATACCAACGCTATCCTCCGTGGTGGGCGGTGGTATTTCTTGTCACGCATCTCTCTCTCTGTCTCTGTCTCCCCCCTGGTCTGTCAACACCACCCCCCCTCCCTCACCTCAAGCGGGATCCGTACAACCACTACAGCCTCACGTGCGACTTTCAATATAACCTTTAGGTTATCTACTGCCATACACCTATTCCTTATACTAGGTTTATCTCGACCCGTGGTGGTGTCGTGAACCTTACCTACCTACTTTTACTTGCACCCTCACCCTCCTAATATCCTTATCTGCTGGATATAGAGGGCTCGTCTGGCCGACATCGTCTTTTGCTTGCCTGCTATTTTGAGACTTCGGGGTCCGATTCACACCTGGAAAAGACACACACGACTCAGAGTTTAGACTCAGAGTAGATCGGACCTTATCATTCTTTATTTCGTGTTGTTCGTGTTCGTTGCAGCCAAGAGTTTCTTATTAGTTCTGATGTGCGAGCTGCCTCCACCACCGCTGCCGCTTCTACTCTCGAACTTTCCTCCCACACCCTAACAGCACTTGTTGTATAATTCGTTCTCCTTCCCCCGGTTCGTCTTCTCGAGAGCCTGGTCTTCACGTTGCCCAACACGTAACTACTGCCTGCATATCACATACACATACACATACACAGCATACCTACGTCCAGACACCATGGCAGCAACCGAAGCTATTGTCCAAGTCGGGGCGCCCTCCTCCCGGCTCGAACGGCTGAGCGCCGAGGACTTCGAGACGGCTTCGATCCGCTCGGCGGCCCCGTCTTACAGTGAGTTGCGCATATGATTATCCCCCCAATTGTCCACCTACCTATCAGCCAACCACCTACCTACTTACCTACACACGTCGGACCTGTAACCACTGTTCTGTTTTCTGTTGTTTCGAACCCCTCTCTCGGGAGCCAGGATAGAATAGCATAGCATAGCCCACGCTGACAAAAGTTCCCACCCACCCTTGACAAAAGTCTCCGACGCGCCCTCGTACCACTCGGTGCTCCCGCCCTACGAGAGCTCGACGACGCCCGCGTACACGCCGACGCCGAACAGCCGGCCAGCACCGCTGGTGCCGCCCATCACGTCGGCGCTCGAGGCGCGCGGCCCGGGCCTGCCGCCGATCCCGCCCGCGCGCGGCCGCGGCGCCGACGTGCCCGACCTCAACGGCTTCCTGAACGGCTTCCGCATCCCCACCTGGTCCACCACCACCTCGAACCCCATGTACGCCCGCGTGGCCCACCGGCGCGCCTCGGCCGGGCTCGGGAGCCTGGGCAGCGGCGCCGCTTTCGGTGGCAGCAGCAGTGGTAGCGGTGGTAGTAGCAGTAATAGTAATTCTTTCTCTTCGTCGTCGACGAACCTGGCTATGGAGAGTGCGCTGAGGACCGTGCTGGACAGGGTTGGTAATGGCACTCCGCCAAACACGACAACAGCGACGACGAGTGCGGTAGCCGGTGGTGCTGGTGCTGGTGGTGATGATGCTTTAGGGGGTAGCAGCAGCAGTCGGGCTCGCCACCTCGAGGATCCCCACCTCGTCGGTGAGGAGGCTGCTGCGAGGGCGAGGCGCGCGAGGCTGGCGAGGGAGAACGGCGATGATGTCCTGCTGCGGGAGGATCAGCGCTGGGACTGGTTTCTTAGTGAGTTTCCCTCTTTTCTCAATCGATCATTTTCTTCCCCTTTCCAAGCCCTCTCCCCACCCCAAAGAAAAAAGAGCAGAGGAGAAAGCAAGGAGGAGAGAGAATTGGGAAGACATGGAGACAAGCGATCCTCCTGTCTGTTGAGAAAGAGAAGTGGAGTATTTCTCGAGAAAGTGTCGTCCCTGCGGCTAACAACCCCCCTTTCGTGTAGCCCAGATGAAGGATCGAGAGGAGCGCGACCGTAGCTGGGCTAATTTCCGGAGGGAGCTAGAGAGCGGCAACCGCAAGAGGCTTGCGCGCTACATCGGCCGCCGATAAGACGGACAACAGGCACGGGAAGACCGTGCCGACCTGCTCATCTCCCCCCGCCTTCCCCTCCCCCAGCATCTCTCTCCTACGGCCTCGAGCATTGTTGCTGCATTGAAGAGGGTTTCTTGGTCTTCCGGGTGGGTTTTGTTTTCAGTTCTCCTCGCTCCTTCGAGGATGTCTGCGGTAGCGTTTCTCATCGGGTACCGGGAGGCATCATATCATGACTTGTGTATTGTTGATTTCGGGGTTTTTTTTCCGGCGTCGGGCTGCGTTTGCGTGGGTGGGCTGGGACGGATCGATTATCAATTATTGTTATTAGACTGGGCCAGGCAAGGCAGATATCTTGCATGGCATCTCCCTCGTGTGCTAGACGAGGCGAGGCGAGGCAAGGAGCGAGATATGGATGAGGATACGAGACATGTCGGCGCAGATACATTCTGGTTTCTTACCGCTCCTTTGAGCGAGCCGTCAGGGGCTCCACATACATGGTTCTAGCATTGAATCTCAGAAGATATTTATATGCAAACTTACGTGAACCATGGCGTTGCTCTTTTGAAGGACTGCCACCTACCTTACTTGGTGGTGCCTGCTGGTCGGTCACATATCTGAGCTATCAACTATACATAGCCGTGGCGTCTCAAGACACATTGTATACAGCATAGGGGGCGGGCGAGGTGCTCAACGACGAATCGTGGATAGAGAAATTCGCGTAACAGCTGGCATTTTGTTAAATATTCTAAAGCCGGACCATACATATTTCTACATACCCCATAAAAACGCCATCCGATATGCAGCTTATTACACATAACTTGCGCCAGGCAATCAACACGCGCTGTTCCTGACTAATCGTCTCCGATTCCCCCCTTCCTTCCTCTCTTGATATCTCCATTTTTCGTCATCGTTTTGAGTTTCGATTTGGGTCAAAGCTTGGTGAGTAGGTATAGGTGTGGAAGGATCTTTTCAACCCCTGCTCTTGGTGTTCAGGATGAGCGCGACAATGAGGCTAGTGGAAACGAGCGCAGGTTGTTAGCATAGACGGCTAGAGATTCTGCGGTGGCGCATGGCCAATAGGTGGTTGTTTGCTTCTTCGTGACTTCGTTCTGGCTGGATGGAGGAAGAGGGGGAGGGGGGGAGGGAACGTACCCGTAGAGACCGAGAACCTCGCCGAAAATCAGGATCAGAACCATGCCGACGAAGACCCTCGACTGCTCCATGTAAGCCCGGACGCCCTTGTCGCCAACGATGCCGATGCAGTAGCCTGCTGCGAGACCGGTCATTCCCACGGCTAGACCGCAGCCGAGGTGCATGAATCCACTACGCTATGGTGTTAGCAACGAGTCATGCTGACCATGAGCTTCCCGAGTTCCTCCCGCGGATGCCGCCGGGACGGGAGATGGGTGAGGGGGTTGTCGTACTTGAACAGGCTGTAGCTCTGGGTGGACGGCGGCGCCATGTCCTCGGCGATCAGGACAGCGATGACGAGCGAGTAGACGGCGATGATACCCGACATGACGACGGGGATCAGACACTGTTTGGTTTGTATTGCAAAGCTCCAACGTTAGATTCTGTCCACACCCTTTGCTCCATCGCGATCTGAGCGGGACAACTGAGCGAACGAGAACGAACCTTCATGATCAAGTCCGGCCTGAAGGTGCCGACACCTGCGATGCCGATGCCTGACTTGGCCGTGCCATATGCCGCTCCGATGCCTGTGCGATTGGGTTACGCATGTTGGTTAGATATGGGATCTCTTCCTAGCAACAACCAGCATGCAGCCAGCTTTCTCGGCTCAGGACGGGACGGGGATTGGGGGAACTCGTACTGCCGAAGATCATGGCGCTCGCTATACCGGCCTAAATAGATGCGTAGCATTTGTTAGGAAAGCCGTGGTGACATTGTAGCTATAGCTAGCTGGCTGGCCGGCGGGAGATGAAGGGAGCTGGCTTACCATGCCGACGAAGGGGGCGAACTTCGGGGCGGCCTCCGAATCAGTAGACATCGTGAACGGCTCGATGTCAAATCGCGTTGATGAGAAGTACAAGGGCTGGGCTCGGGGGAGGGTTGATGTCGTCGGGTTCGAGCTTGTGGTGTTGATATGCTGAAGTTCGTTGTTTTAGCATCAGCTGGCTTATTAGTCCTACTATGCAGGTAACCATCAGTAGGTAGGTACCTGGCAGCCTGGTAACTGTAACTGTGCACGTCGGTAGGCGGTGGTGCTTAGCGCAGCGATACAACAACATACATACATACAAGGACAGACTCGGAGCTACGGGCGTAAAGGACGAACACCACGTGATTGGGTTGGAGAGTTACATATCGTCCCCTATCCCTATTCGAAACAACCTCGACCCGCTGACTAAGTACAGTAGTTAGAGCTTCATTAGCGTTGGTCTGTTTTAAAGAGAGGGCAAACTCCTTATCGGTAATTTCGTCATGAGTGAAAGGAGAACCATTCATGTCGTTTTGCTTATGTTTTACGTCTATGGAAAATTCCTAGTCCAGTTGCAGTTTTAGGTGAGGCATGAAGAAAGATGTGCTTAACTAGATCCCTGGGGCTTCCAGTAATTACGCTCTCTTTAACTCTGGAGATGTTCCCAGTTCTATAACTCTTTGGGTTGTGCAATCTTGAACAAGGTCTCATGGCGAGGCAATGTAAGGGTGATTTAGACTATTTGATCATCCGATATGGGTTCTTTTCTATTCCAAAAGACCTGCCAGAGTACGCGGGCTGGGGGGAGATGCACATGCCTCTAAACGGAAATGCTTCCTGGGAGGGAACCAACAATTTCGCGCTATTGCCGAAACAGACAGAACTGCTACTAAATGTTCCATGGGGTTTTATCAAACTTGATAGCTGCTCACATATGATAGCGCTTCCATGTGGTCTCTGTGCATTCATTCCCTATATGTTCAAGACTGGACAACTATCGGGATAATCCGTAATTGCTCTTCATATGCCGAGGTAATAGGTAATAGGTTGCGTTATAACTAATACATGTAACTGTTAAAAGTCACTTCGCAGAAATAGTAGGATAGAACCCTTGGAACCATGCTTATAAGAAGTATAAGGTGATACTTTGCTATCGTGATTAAACTTGAACAGTAAACCCACAACAACAATAACCCGGATAACATACCTACTTGTACTGGGAGTATGACACGATCTATACGATATACTCATAATACCTACCCGTAGGTACGATACGTACGACAACCGAATTGCGACGCAATGCCAGTTAACTAATCGTCCTCGAGGAGACTTGCATTTTTCGCTGTTGCACTGCCACTTCCCATGACTTGGACTGAACGGAGCGGAACATTGAATTTACTTCGTACCACTACGTACCTACATATTCTATCATAATCCCTATCTACACCTGCTACCTGTACAGACACCGATCTATCCGACTCGAATTCTACATAGGTAAGCAAATAAGTAAATAAGCAAATAAGCAAATAAGCATATAAGCTTAAAGGCTACTATCTTATAACCACCAACATACTCCGTACATACCGACTTACCTCCACAGTCGCTACCTATTAGCCCATAGCCTAGAGCCCAGAGCCCAGAGTCCATGCCTAATTACTCCATACCTCCATACTCCATACCCATACCCATACCTCAGTACCTAGAGCGAGCCTGCCTCCTAACCTGCTAATCTACCTAGTCTCCTACATACATACGCATATGTAACTTACCACAAACCTTAACCTACCACTTACCACCTACCACCTGCACCTGCACCTTTCTAACCTTTGAGTTAGTTATCCGACAGTTCCAGTCCCTCAATCCCTCCCTGCCGTGTAATCTGTACAGTTTTTTTCTTCCTCCTTTCTTTCACCGCTTGCCCCCGTCTTGCGCTTCAACGCATCTACACCCGACCGTTCGCTTCGGTGTCATTGACGGATTCCCGTCAATTCCAGAAGGCCAGCGACGTGTGGATTCCAGGGTCAGGAGGCAGGAAGGCTACGAACATACGAGGAGCTAAACAGGGAGAGAATTATATCGCTCCCATACCTTGGCGGTCGGCCACCACGACGACGGAAATTCCGTCGTTAAGTGTCGACAACCACCCCCTTTTCAATTTCCGCTGTTCGCTTTGTCGACCATCTACCTGTCGTCCTGTCGTCAACTCGTCTAGGCTCGGCGTCGCCTAGGCTTTGTATGAGTGAGTGAGTCTCCCCCTCTTCCCAGAGGCCTCCATTGGGGCCCACTCTTGATTTCGAGACGCAAACCACACCACACGTAGATGCACACGGCACATGGCCCACGGCACATGCCTCTGCAACGGTCTGGAGGTTCTATTCCGCCCAGTGGTCTCGTCTCGTGGTCGTGGTAGTAGCCGACAGTTTCCTCGACTGGTATTGATAATAGGGATTTCTCTCTGCAGGACGACATTATGGCCGATTATCAATATGACCAACGCCGGTATGGCCCACCACCCAACCATCCCCAGCGAGATGCCGCCTTCTCCAATATCTTCGGTTCCGCCCCCCCTCCCGGCCGCACGACAACGATGACCTCCGCTTCATCTGGTAACCTGCCTCCGATGCCACACCCCAGTGGGAGAACGAACACGATGTCTGGTGCGGCCCCTGATATGCGTATGCCCCCGCCTCGACCTCAGAGAGGGCCCTACGAGGATTCGGGCCGGACGCGCACGATGGATTCGAGTATGGCAGGCGGATACTATCAGAACCAACGAAACCCCTCCGGGGGATATCCGCCACCAGGGCCGGGTTATGGACGACCAGCCCCTGTGCCAGATCGCCGCCCTTATGGTGGTCCTCTCCCACCCCGACCCGACCCGAGAGGTCCTCCCGCTGGGTATCCGCCGCGCGCCCCTCCACCACGGAACTATGCAGGAGGCCCAGGCCCTTTGCCAGGCCCAGGGCCCGGTTCTGGTCCTGCTCTTCGGGACGACCCTTATCGTTCCCAGTCCTTGGCTAGTGTGCCACGGCAACCGATGTATCAGCCGCCGCCTGGGTCGTACCAACCCCCGCAAAGTGGTTTCAGGCATGCGCCGCAGCACCACCCGGGCGCCTCGCGAACTACGGCGCAAGGTCGGGTTGTCCCCGAACGTCACGATGATCGGTCTATGTCCATGACGGGTTATCCGCCCCCGGATCGTGATGCGCACCAGACCATGAGTGGTAGAATTATCCCAAATCGAGCGAGAGCCCCATCGAACGACGACGAATCTATGAGCAGTTATGCACCTCTAAACGGATATACACCCGCGCCAGGGACGGCAACGAGGACCATGAGTATGGCCTCCTCAACAGTTGCTGGTGATCACAGCCGCACCATGTCAATGGCTAGTACCATTGTGCCGTCTGAGCAGTCACAGTCGCAGTCTCCCGCCGGCTCGCAACATCAGCCACTAGGACACCGACCTTCTGTGGCATCTACGGGATCTGGAGGGGGCGAACGTCCTCCGACGGCGAGGATACGAGCACCTCTGGTTTATCCAGCACTGCTCTCAAAAGTGGGCGAGTGCTTTCGCCAGAAGATTATCACGGGAGATAGGACTAAGAACGGGCTGACGTACAAGAATGCCTTCAGCGGTTCTGAGGCTGTCGATGTTCTATCATATATTATCCGGACCACTGACCGGAACTTAGCCCTGCTTTTGGGTCGAGCCCTCGATGCTCAAAAGTTTTTTCACGATGTCACCTACGAACATAGGTTGCGGGATTCCACCTCAGAGATGTACCAGTTCCGGGAGACAATGATGGATGAGCCGGAAGAGAAACCCGCTGTCAATGGTGTATTCGTGCTGCTCTCTGAATGCTATTCGCCAACGTGTACAAGGGACCAACTGTGCTACTCTATCGCCTGCCCTCGGAGATTAGAGCAAGTGTCTCGGCTGAACCTCAAGCCACAGGTGGGACTTAAGAAAGAACAAGACATCCTCAACGATGACGCAGACCAAACAGATGAGCAGAAGCTCTGGATCAACACTGTGCCAAAGGAAATTGCCGAGAGCGTGGGTGATCGGGAAAAGAAGAGACAAGAAGTCATCTCAGAGATTTGCTATACCGAGCGGGATTTCGTCAAAGATCTGGAATATCTCAGAGATTTCTGGATATTGCCACTGCGGTCCAATGGCTCACCCATCCCTACCAGTCGAAGAGATCGGGTTGTCCGCAACATATTCAGCAACGTCATCGACCACCCCAGCATCCACTCGGTCAGCTCCAGGTTTGCTAGGGCCCTGACAGAAAGACAACAGAAGCATCCCGTAGTGAAGAACATTGGCGATATCTTCTTAGAAATTGTCCCACAGTTCGAGCCGTTTATCCTGTATGGTTCGAAACAAATGGAAGCCAAATTCGGCTTCGAGAACGAACGATCGAACAATCCAAACTTCGCTAAATATGTTGATGAGATCGAGCGGAGAAAGGAATCAAGAAAATTGGAGCTGAATGGTTACTTGACTAAACCCACGACGAGATTGGCTCGTTATCCACTACTCCTAGAAAACGTGCTAAAGTATACGGAAGACGGGAATCCCGACAAGGAGGACATTCCTAAAGTGATGACCATGATCCGCGCACTGCTCACCCGGGTAAACGCCGAGTCCGGTAAAGCAGAAAACCGCTTCAACCTCAGTCGTCTTAACGAGCAGTTGAGGTTCCGCCCCCAAGACCGTGTCGACCTGAAACTCACCGATGAAGGTCGCGACTTGGTCTTCAAGACCCAGTTCAAGAAGTCCCCAACTGATCCTACTGACATAACTGCCTTCTTGTTTGATCATGCTGTCCTTCTTGTGCGCATAAAACAGGTGGGCAAGGGACAGGAAGAAGTCAAGGCCTATAGACGGGTAAGGTACAGCTCAATCTATTTCCGAGACTAGTAACTAATCTGCGAGTTCAGCCCATCCCGTTAGAGCTACTTTCCATTAAAGAGATGGACGAAGTGATACCGCGGCAAGGCGTCAAACGCGCCTCTTCAAGCTTACCATCTTTGGGAGGAAAGGCTACTGATAAGAAAGGCGCCGAGGGTTGGCCCATAACTTTCCGTCATCTAGGAAGGAATTTTTACGAGCAGGTTCTGTACGCATCGAACCAGGCGGCGAGGAAGAAGTGGCTTGAGTACATTGATGCTGCTCAGCAACGCCTGCGAGCAAGAGCAGACTTCTTCAATGTGAACACTCTGTCGACCGCCGGCTTCTTCCAGGCAGGCAACCAAGTCAACGCAGTTACCCCCTTCGGTACGTAAAATCGGGTTTCTTGTTCTAGTCCAAGAATCGTGCTAATCAGATACAACAGATGGCGGTCGTAAACTCATATACGGAACCGACAATGGCATATACGTCTCATCCCGCAAGAATAAGGACCAACCCCCCAAGCGCGTCATCGAGGCACAGAGTGTGACTCAAGTTGATGTGCTTGAAGAATATGGGCTTCTACTCATTCTATCTAACAAGTCGCTCATGTCATACCCAATAGCAGCCTTGGATCCAAACGAACCCGCACTGTCAAAACGACCCAAGAAAATCCAGAGCCACTGCAACTTCTTCAAGACAGGTATTTGCTTGGGCAGGCACCTAGTGTGTTGCGTGAAGTCTAGTGCGCTATCGACGACAATCAAGGTGTACGAACCCAATGATCAAATGAATAAGGGGAAGAAGCAAAAGGGATTCGGGAGTTTGTTCAACTCTGGTCAAGATGAGCTCAAAGCCTTCAAGGAGTTCTATATCCCGACCGAGTCCACTTCTGTCCACTTCCTCAAAAGCAAGCTGTGCGTGGCGTGTGCAAGGGGTTTCGAAGTTGTATCGCTAGAAACACTCGAGACCCAGTCACTGCTCGACCAAGCTGATACCTCACTCGACTTCGTTGCAAGGAAAGAGGGCGTCAAGCCAATACATATAGAGCGTCTAAACGGCGAATTCCTCCTCAACTATACGGACTTCTCCTTCTTTGTCAACAGGAACGGCTGGCGGGCGCGGCCGGAGTGGCGTATCGACTGGGAGGGCATGCCGCAGGCATTTGCACTCTCCTACCCCTGGATTCTTGCCTTCGAGCCGAACTTCATCGAACTTAGGAATATCGAGAACGGCGCGGTTCACATTGTGCCCCATAAAAATATCAGGATGCTACACAGCAGTTCACATGAGGTGAGTCTACCTAATTACAATGTCGGTGTGACAGTTTAGATAGCTAACAGACTACAGATTCTATTCGCCTACGAGGATGAGGCAGGAGGGGATGTGGTAGCAGCCATTGACTTCTGGAAGAACAACCGAAGATCGGAACTACCTATGCAGGAGAAAGCACAAGGTTCAATCTAGTCGTGGTTGTCGCTATTCCACCGGCATAGCCTGGACACGAGTTATAGCTGCCCCATTGGCATGGTCTAATAATTGAGGGCTTTCCAAACTTTTCTAATCTACGTGTAGGACCAAGGAGATACTGGATAAAACGTGCTGCAGCTCTCCAGTCGGATGTACGTTGGGGGGTCGTCTTTCATTCTTCTACCTGGCATATCTTTTCTCAGAACATGTTTTGTTTTTAGCGCCGTCCTTTCTAGCGAAGAGCGCTTTTGATTTTCGACCGTCTTCGAGAGAAGAGGGCAACGGCTTTCTGAGCACATGTCCATGACCTCATCCGGAACTGTGGTAACTCGGCTGAGCCAGATCACACCCGGTTTGCTTTAATATTCGAGCTAGGCGACGGAGGGAGTCCACGACGGGTGAAGCTTCCTCTGGATTTGGAAGGAAGGAGGATGAGCTTCTTCTCCAGTAAAAGGAGAGATAATCGAAGATGGAAGAGCGTATGCGAGAAGTGGGGGGAACAGTAGGGGAAAGGTAAAACGGCATGTCAAAGTATGGCCTGTACAGAGTCGGAGAAAGAAAGACGACAGAAGCAGGGAGACAGACAGAGAGTTCAAGGATATGTAACGGGCCACTTCCCTAGCTAACTAGGTGTAGCCAGGAAGGAGCCCATCTAGAAGAACTTGTAGGAAATGTCAACACGTAATCAGCCGTCAATCTCCATCCGTCCAAGCAACGAGCAAAGGAGCGAACGGACGAGTCAATAGCGAAATGCCTCGTTGCGGGCATGAGTACATACGTGGACCCTCCGTCATCCAGACAGCGGGGAGGAAACGCAGCCTAGACTGGAGTACGGGGGTGTGTTCAGGGTTGTTAGCAACTATGCGTTGTAATTCTTTAGACATTGTAATTAGACACTATTCCCATCCATCATCGATAGGTACTATATATTTTCTGCCCCCGTCCACCACTATCATGAACTATGCTACCTATGCAATCATGTCTGGTCTTTCCGAGCGAGCAAAACCGCTTCGAATGACGCTTTACCTTAAGTGGTTTCATCCGAACTGTCATAGTGGCAATCCCTCCCGGGCTGAACTATGATTAGAAGATCGTGGACTGTAGTATACCTACCCGACCCCCTTTTTTTTAGAAAGTGTATAGGTGTGGTATGGTATAACGGGTATTTAACATCCGAGCTGAGCTTGTAAAGGGGTACAGAGGTACCTGCGTACCTCCTAGGTCATCCTCGCTTACATAGGCACCTATCGAATGCCCCTCTAGAGTTGCGGGAGTCAATTATCCCGCCCTTTTTTTAAGCGAAGGAAGCTTGCGATCAAGCTTTGTTGGCGCGGAAGGCAAAATGCTGCGGGCCCGCGCCGTTGGGAGACGGACGTTGATGCTGACTTATTCGTAATTGGGGTTGGGGAGATGGTTCACTTCTCCAGCCTTCTCACCGAATGGTGTTCTTCCCTATCCCGCTGCTCTCCTTGTCTTACTTCAGCTGTCGTTCTCGAAGCCGTGATTTCTTCGGTCACTAGGGTGGTGACGGGGAAATCTATATCCTCCCTGAAGGCGAGTTCGCTACTGCAGAGTTATCTGAATGATATAGTTCTACAGCCAAGGGATGAGAACGTGTGTCAGTGTGTATTTATAAATACCGTCAAGCTATCGAGGGGCTTTGTGTTAATTGTGTGGAACTGGAGAAATCGTCACAAAAGATGATGCGTAATACTTGGACTTATGCTCGACTGACACCCATCAGGGCCATCGTCGTTCAACGATCGATCATCGAGTATGTTACTTAGGAGAAGGATCGATAAACTTGAGCTCCTTGGAATAAAGTTTAGGAGGGGGTGGATAAGTAGCTAATGCCTATTATTAGAAACCATCCAAGTCGTGAGTCGCCATCTACAATCGCTTCTCGAGTCGTGGGAACTTCATCCCACTTATTATTCGCTCAGGACGGCTAGCTACCCCCCCCCCCCCCCCCCTCTCTTTTTCTCACATCTGATACTCAGTATGTCACACCTTGTTACGGTATTCCTAACCCCGAATACAGTATAGCTACTCCCCATAATCCCCATCTATCTATATAGTAGTGAAAGCATCATTCACGTTACCTAAAGCTCCCTTGGTTTTATATTGGTAAAGGTCATTTGTAGGCATACCTACGCCTTTCGGGGCACTTCTGATCAAATCTTATAGAGGTATGACCACTACTTAGTCCCCCTCAAAGTCTAATTAACAGTCATATACTGTACGATATGTTGTTATATGTATATGCCCATGGTATAGAAAACTTACGTAATAGTACCGAGGGTCATCAACTGACGTCGACAACGTCATATGATAGGCTTATAATAATTAGGGGTCCTGTCGATATACCAGGGACTAACTGCAAGGAATAAACTTTGAAGCCCCTCCACCCTGTCCTGGCTGATATCACCCCATCGCCGGCCCTCTTCCGCTATTCTAATCTATTTATACCCAATGCTGTGAATAGACTCCATATCCCGCCTTTCCTCCGGAAAAAGGAGTACCTATATTTCTCAGGAAACAGCGGCTTTTCTCTGAATCGTAATCACATAGGAAGTGTGTGCTTAGGTAGCATGGAGCAGAACACTTACTAGTCAGTGTTGTAGTCTAGGAGGGTGTGAGCTCCCTGAGCATACTTTTAGCGAGGACTGCCGCTTTTCTGGGCTTCTGGTCTCGAGAACCCCTAGATAACGATGAAACCTTAAACGAAATCTGCAACTATCTAGGTGGCTAGATACTGGATGGTGGCTGCATACACAAATTCTCGCAATCCTGAGCAGGTGCTTATCATATTGCTAGACAACTTTAAATCACGAAGATAACGCCAGTAATCCAACAATACACGTGGGAGGAAGGCACATCAAAGTTGAGGTATACATAAGACGAAAACCCAAGATAGGGGAGGGACTCTTCCGTGAGCAAGGATGCACTCACTGTCTTGCAAGTTACGCTATATATTGGCTTAACTGATGGCTGCCATGCGGATAAGTTTTCATCATCGTAATCGCCTATCGCCATCACGCGGGGCGCAGTTTGGAGACGTTGTTCCGCTCCTGATAACTTGCGTGTTGACTAGCTCAAACCCGGTTTCGAGAAAACCGAGTCGTATACTATGTACTATGTAGTGACGAACGACACTACGTACGCTAATTGGGTTTTTAAGGCGTCTAGAAGCCTCCTGACAGCTGCCAGCTAGCACTGTCACAATCATCCTTATAGATCGCTATACAGTAGAATACTACTGCCGAAGAGAAGAGTCTCGGGTATCGAGCATTGAGGGTTGGCAACTGGCACCAACTATACGTAGATATCTCCCCGCCAGGCAGCCCGACCTATTCATGTGTGCAGAGGTAGGGCCGGCTATTCCGCACTTCGATTGGCCAGGGAGCTTGAAAGGGGGGAGCATGTACAGAGGACCTAGATCCCTTTCTCTCTAGGGTGCGCGTCAACGAGGACATAAGGTTTTCTAGAACCCCGGTATAGCTTACATATCTCGGGGTCGGCCTGAACCTTGTATGGCTGCGAGCTCGCAACTGATTCGAGCCCGGACCTGGATGGCAAAAAACCATCGGCCCGAGTGGGTTGCAGCCCGGAATGGACGGCGTATATAGATGAAGCTGGTCTCCCCCCTGTTCCCGAGTGTAGATTTTGATGCCAGCCAAAACTCAGTTTCAATTATCTCCATTACCATCCGATTGCCGCGCTCAATAATCATATTTCTGTTGGATAGCATTCTTATTAAACCACTATTATACGCCAGCCAACTCCCTTGACTTTGCCGTGGTCAAAGACGTGGACCAGTGTCTCCCCCATTCGTGTCTGATGCACCGCACCGCACCAAACTCGCACCCACGCATAAAAGCGAACAGAGAACCGTCATCCAGAATGTACTGCTATTGCGCCAACTTCTATGTAAGATTTCCCTCCTCGGCATACCACGGCACGGTTTCCCACTACTCTGTGGCAGCAGTACTAACAAAATCCTCTCGGGACAGAGCGCCTCGCACTGCCACAACATAGTCGGGCGATTCGGCGACCGCTGCAAGCTCTGCAAGGTATGTTCGATATCACAGAAATTTCCCCCTTTCCCCCTTTCCACACTCTCTAAAGCATGCACGAACGTCCATGCCCGGACCTTTGGCTAACAGGAAGCTTCAATGAAGGCCATGAACGAGGGGAGATCTTTCCGATACGAGTTCATCTATCCTCCCGCAGCGAACCAGGTGGACGACGAGTACGACAGCGAGGCGGTGGCGGACGACTCGGGCCACACCAGCCGCGACGAGCGCCACCGCAACGACAGCGGGTCGTCCGCGGACTCGGGCGATATGTTGGCATCGCGGCGGGAGAGGAGGGTGACGCAATGAAGCTCCTGAACGCATGACGTGGACAGATGAGAGATTGAGTCCTAGGATATGGAATCGGGCGTTCATTCGGAAAAGGAGGGAATGGGTTCAAACGACATCGGCACGGTGCACACACGTTAGAGGGAGGGAAAGGGATCTGTTCAAAGGATGGCTGGGTATGCTCGGGCAACAGCCTCGGGGTCGTCATACCCATGTTGGGGAGAACAGATATGCGGCGTTATTGTTATCTAAATACTCTCACTTGAGGTCCAACTACATACATAATCTTAATACCAATAATCCACAATGACACATAATACATGCCACTCATCGTAACCCAATTACATCAGTGTTATTGCTCCTATAGTTGCTCTACCAGCACACTTTCCCATTCATTACCCCTGCTTCGACGTCGGTAACTCCCGCCTCTTCGGGGTGATACGCGACCTTCAGGTTAAATGCAGTGAAAAAGCACTGTACAATATAGTATCAACCCTTTCGACTGGTTCTCATGTCTAATGCCAAGTCCCATTCTAGCTCCTATTTAGACATTGCTACTTGACGGCCGTATGGTATCCAATATATACGAAAGAGACGGATATCTCCTTACGCAAATCAAATGGTGTTCTGACGGGCTGCTCAAGCTAATTACTACGGAAACAAGTTGGTATCATCTCTCAAACGAACAACAACAGCAACAGCAAGTCCGCCTCCCCTAGACGCCCTTATTTACACAATACAACACAGCCCAACCAACCAACCAACCATTCCCTTCCTCACGGCGGCTCTAGTCTAGCCTCGCTTTCTTGTCATCATCAAGAGCAATGCAACCGAATCGCTGCTCACTCGCGAACCCCCACCCCTACCCCTGAAGGTGCCACTCGAAGATCTTCCTGAACACCTCCTTGGCGTTCCCCTCGATGACGTCGCCGTGGCACGGGATGATGGTATCGAAGTCCCAGGCGTCGATGCGGCGTATGCTCGCGTTGAAGGCGGCGCGGTCCCGCGTGCCGTTGCTGAACAGGTACCACTGGGCGCGCTTGTGGCCCTTGGCCGGGCCCTCGGTCGTCAGCAGCGCGTCCCACGCGCGGTTGATCCACGGGTGGCGCTTCCGCTCCACCGCGGCCGCGGGCCGGGAGTACTGCTCGGTGGCGGGCATGTTGAACAGCAGGTCGGCCTCGATCAGCACGCGGTCGGGCCGGTACAGCAGCACGATCTCCCGGTTCGGGTGCGCCCCGACGTACTCGGCCGCGAAGTCGGCGGCGAACTCGGCGCTGATCGCCCCCGGGTCCTGGTGGTCGGCGCTGAAGACGAACGCGAACGTCTCGTCGTCCGCCGGTCGGGTCCGCTCGTCGTCGCCGCCTTCGTTCTTCTTGTTGTTGTCGCTGCCCGCCTTGCTCTTCTGGTCCAGCAGGGCTTGCTTCCGCTTCTGCGGCAGGCCCGCCGGCCCGATCAGCTTCGCGCCCGGGTAGGCGCGCGACCACTCCGACAGGAAGATGTGGTGCTCGATGTCGGGCGCGACCAGGTACCCGACGTTGCCGCCCATCGCGGCGACCTTGGCCTTCACGTCGGCTGTTAGGGCGACCGGCGAGAACACGGCCAGGGTGCCCGAGGTGAGGCGGACTTTTTGGGGGATCTCGTGTTAGCAGAAAACCTGAAACTTGACGTAGTGCAACAGTGCATTCCCAGCTGCGCGCTCGGGTGGGTGGGTGCGTGGGTTATAGTTAACAGTATGACTAGAAACCCTTACCTAGGGTCGCCCGACCCCCGACTCTGAATATGCCGAAGCGCGCGAACGGCACGGACAGCGTCGCGATGTTGGGCGTGATGTCGCGGATGACCATCACGTCGGCTGGGTTCGCCGGGACGAGCTTGGAAGACATCGTCGCGAGGGCGCGCTTGCTTTGAGGCAGCAGCAGCAGCAGAGACGATGGACTCGGGGGGCAGTTGTGGCGAGTTCTTCTTAGAGCTGCGCTGCTGGTGGTGGTATATGCTGTTGAAGATGTAGATGTAGATAACTTGCGAGCGATAGTTGGGATGGGTGGTAGGGATCTGCTGTATCTGCTACTGCTATGACGATGTGAAACTGGCGCGACGATAATCCTGGAACTAGGGGGGTGGAAGGGCGTAGGGATATGAGACAAAGGCTGATGATACTTATTCATGTTCGGGAGCAGAGCTTCGCTTCTTATCGACACCTGCCTATGTACATACTTATACTCAAGTATGTTACTGTACAAGTATATTACTGTATAGAACGTATCTACATGCTCTAGCTACATGTTGGCGTGACTCGCGTGCTAACTAAGCACACTAGGAATGTCGTCAAGAACGACCGGGATGTGCCGAGGGGCTCTTGACGTTCGTTCAATTAGGCAAGGCATCATCATGGAGTTGCATGAGGTGGTGCATGAGGTGGTGCATGAGGTTAAGGTGCAGTATGGAAGGACGGATCTTCGGTGACCCAACCTGGACGTCTGGAACGGGTAGGGATCTGTCATATGCGGGCGCTAAGTATTAGGTATGTACCGTGGCCAAGCATAGGGCCTTCACGGCATGATGGGGAGCTCGTTATAGGGGGCTCGTTATAGGGAGCTCAGGCGCTAACATCGCCCATAACCTATCACAGGGATTTGGGATTTGAGCTCCTGAGATCCCATCTTCTGCCATGTACAATACCGCATATTCGCATATTCAGATCGCTTTATCGTCTGCCAACTGCCCGCCGAATACAACCGCAAAGAGCTGCTATCAGCTTGCGAAAAGCAATCAACCAAGTACCTATCTACATGATGGTTTTGTGGTCTTCTTTTTCAATAGCTTAACGCCATGAAGAGAAACCGAGGTAAGCAGGGATTAACGGTAGGTACCTATGTTGGTATAGTCCAGTCACCGAACCTCGGCAGATCGGCTTGCCCGACGCCATCGTGCGGCTTCGCGTCCGCTCTTGATATCATATTACCAAGCCAACATTCAAGACGTTCGAAAGTCGAAGAAGCTTTGCTAAGAGGCCATCAGTATACGTAGAACACGAGACAAGAATGGATAACGCGGTAAGTACCTAGGGTATGTCCGTTTATATGCCGCATGATAAGAGTCGCATGGACTGACTAATCATGGAAAAGGAAAATAGAAATAAAAATAATAAGTACGCCCAGGAATCGAACCTGGTTCCTCCGGCTCGAAGGACTTCCCTGCTGAATTCTCATTTTCAAAGCAGACAGGGAAAGGCAATAAAGCCACTCCTACCATAATGTGAAGGACCGAGAGCCGGCGTGCGTACCAACGACACCTGCGTACCTGGTTTGTTTGTTAGGGAATTTGTACCTTATTAGGACATAAGTACCCTCCGCAGGCATACAATAGGTAGAGGTACGTACCCTCGCTCGTTGCCCGGCTGGAAGGAGGGCAACAGCCGGCGTTTGCCCTGCCTTCAATGGTGACCGTGGGACATAACCTGGAGTCCTGTCGAGAAACCAATAGTGCATGATGATGGAAAGCTGAGCTACAGTCTTTCATGCGCCTATCGAGATACTTGTCGTTGTTGGTACCCCGGCAAGCTCAAAGTACATGGCAACGAGAATAGGATACGGCCCTTTTTGCCCTTATCGAAGTAATCACTTGCAAAGAATCTCTGGTCTCCGAGTGCCTCTGATTTAAGTGCAGCAACTTTGGACGAACAGCATGGATGAGAGATGAGGCAGGCTTTGCTCCGACCATTGCCATTCGTACAACGAATAACGATCGTCGGGAAAGCAAGCATCTTAAACGATTATCTCGAGTGCCAGTCAAAGTTGGCAAGTAACAATTAGAGCTAGGTATTGACATAGTGCTACGATACAGATGAAAATCGCTGTGAGAGTTCATCTCAGTTCAGTAAGCCTCCACGCCATACGGCTAATATAACGACCGAAAAAGATAGGGGCAAACACCATCCCAACTACCACCACTCGATGTACGTGCAATATCGTCTTCCCATATAAACCACAAGGAACAACCAACCCCATCCAACAAAGCATCTCCAACGCCGCGTGCTCACTGGACGAAAGACGGCGGTTTTTCAGTCAGGGGGAGTATTCACTACCTGCCTGCACTGTAGGTCAAGGCAAGGCAGCTTAGCTTAGCCTTTCTTCGCAGGCCTACCTACTACCGGCGGGCGCCGGCCGCGGCCAGGATGTCGCGCACCCACTCCCAGAAGAAGTCGGGGTTGGGCAGGCGCAGGTACAGCAGCTGGTCGTCGCGCGCCATGTACAGCCCGCGCGTGACGGCGTTGGCGCGCCGCCACGCCCGGTACTCCCGCGCCTCCGCTATGATCACCGCCACCATCACCGCCATCGCGAACAGGTTCAGCACCGTCCACAGCAGGCCCCCGCAGCACGGCCCTACGCCCGCCCCCGCCCGCGCGTGCCAGTTGTCCCCGCCGAACCCGACTTGTACGGCTTGCTCGACGTAGTTGCCCGGGCCGCCGGGTGGGGGGCCGGGGGTGTCGGGGTCGTCGGGGTTGTTAGGGTTGTTAGGGTCGTCAGGGTTGTTAGGGCCGTTGTTGTTGCCATTATTGTTGTCGTTGTTGTTGTTGGGGTCGGGGTTGTTGGGGTCGTCGGGAGCATTGGGTTGGAGGCGCTCGCGCGCCTCTTCGGTAACGTCGATGTACCGCTGCGCCATGTCCCGCTGCGTCCGCAGCGCCGCGTTCACGGCCTGGAGGCGGTCGCGCTCGGCCGTCAGCGTCGCGAGCTGGTCGCGCAGCTCGTTCTCGCGCTGTCGCCTTCTCGCCGCGCCGGCCTCGAACTGCGCGTTCCTCCAGTCGTCATTTCTCCCATTGTTCCCGTTCCCGTTGTTGTTGTTGTTGGCGTTCCCCTCTCCTCCTCCGTTCTGGGCCCTTTCGCGCGCCTCCGCGTCCAGCCTGTCCGCCTCGTCCAGCAGCGCGAGGTCGAGGTCGTACTCGGCGATCTGGGCTGCCCGCTCGTCCAGGTCGGCCAGCTCGCGCTGCCGCTCCTCGATCGCCTCTTGCCGCCGCTCGACCTCCTCCGCGTGCCAGTCGATCTGCTCGCTCAGCCGGCCCGCGACCGCCTCCCGCGCCACCGCTGCCAGGCCCGCTAGCTGGTCGATCAGGTCGTTAACGAAGTCGTCCGCGTCTTCGTCGGCATCCGGATCATCCGGGTCGTTGCCATCGCCGTCGCCGTCGCCGCTACTGCTGCTACTACTACTGCTGCTACTGCCACCACCGCCGCCGCCGCCACCATCGGCTCGGTGCCTCCGTCCCCTTCTCATCCTCTCGCCCTCAGGTGGCATCTGGGCGCGGAGCGCAGCCAGCTCCTCGCGCCCCATGAAGATGGTCTCCTGCAGCGCCGCCACGCGCAGCGACTCCGCCTGCTGCAGCAGCACCACCTGCCGCAGCGGGTTCGCCGTCGCGGCCGCCACGTCCGCCGGCGTCGTCGCCGCCCCCCTGCTCGCGAGGTCCTGCAGCTCCGCCTGCCGCGCCCCGTGCTCGCGCGTCAGCTCCTCCACCTGCAGGATGTTGACCCCGAGCCTGGCGAGCCGCTCGTCCAGGCTGCGGATCATCGCTAGCTCGGCGGCCTTGCGCGCGTCGTTATCTTCATCGTCGTCGTTGTTGTCGAGGGCGTCGAGCTGCGCCTGGTGCCGGGCGCGGTGCGCCCGCGCGTTCGCGACCGCGTTCTGCATCTCGCCCCGGATCCCCACAAGGTGGGGCCCGCCGTTATGGACGGCGTTGTTGAGAAGCTCTCCGATGAGCGGGTCGCCCGCGATCATGCGAGCGAAGACTTGCACCGCTGCGATCTCTGGCACGCCGCCGATGTTGTTATTGTTGTTTTCGTTATTCGTTAAGCGCTCCCGCAGTTTCGCGAGATCCTCCAACAACGCCTGAGTAAGGTCGACGTTACCACCGCCACCACCACCGCCAGTGCTACTGCCCTCGCCAGCGTCCTTCTCCTTGCCCTTGCCCTTGAATTGCGAGGGCAACGCCCTCGCCATCCTAACCTCCGGCGGTATCTTGGCTTCCGTGGTGAGGAGCCGTATCCGCAGACTGTTAATCCGGGTATTCAGGCGGTCCACCTCGGCGGCGTGCGCTGCCTTCGCGTCCTCGGCGTCCTTGTCCGCCTTGTCCTTCTGCGCTTGCAGGTCGGCGAGGTCCTGCTCCAGGTGCGCCACCCTGTCGTTGGCCCTGTTGACGTCGCCCACCAGCTTGACGACCTCGCGCTTCTTCTTTTCGAGCTCCTTGGCCTTCTCCTTGGCCCCCTCCAGCTCCTTCTTCGTCGCCGCCAGCTCCTTCTGCAGCGCCTGGACCTGCTGCTTCGCGTCCGCCAGCTCCTTCTTCGTCTGCTGCAGCTCCTGCGCCGTCTGCGCCGACGCGGCGTCCTGGTCGCCCCGCGCCTGCTTGGCCTGCTCTTCGAGCTCGGACACCCTCTGCTGCGCGCGCGCCAGCTCCGCGGCCTGCTTCGCCGACGCGTCCTGGTTCTGCTGGAGCGTCCGGCCCAGGTCGGAGGCCTGCTTCTTGGCGTCTGCCAGTTCCTTCTCCTTCTGCTTAAGCTCCTGATCCTTCTGGGCGGAGGAGGCGTTCTTGTTCTTTTCGAGCTCTTTGATGCGGTTTTGAAGGTCGGCCGTCGTTTTCTTTGCGTCGGTGAGCTCCTTTTCTTTCTTCGCCACTGCCTCTTTCCGATCGTCGTGGCACTTCCGGAGCTGGGCTTCCAAGTCGGCGACCTTGTTTTCTTTCTTGGCCACTGCCTCTTTCCGATCATCGTGGCACTTCCGGAGCTGGGCTTCCAAGTCGGCGACCTTCTTTCTGGCGCCATCCAGCTCGGTTTGCGTTTGGGCGATTTGAGCGGACATGCTCTTGTTCTTCTCCTTGAGCTTTTTAGATTCGTCCGTAATATTGTCGACACTCTTCCCTGCGTCGGCGAGGCTATCTTGCAGTCTGCGGGTTGTTGCCTCGTTTTCGGTCTTGAGCTGCTTCACCTGGGCGTCCAACTCGGCAACCTTTCTCTTGGCGTCGTCAAGCTCTGCCTTATTTTTAGCGGACAGGTCTTCCTTCTCTTTCTGAAGCTCTTTTATCATGTTTTCATACCCGGTGACCTGCTTTTCTGCGTCGGCGAGCCTTTGTTCCGCTTGGGCGGTTATCGTCGCCTTTTCGGCCTCTAGCTGTTTCACCTTGTCTTCCAATGCAGCAAGCTTTTCCGATATGTCACTGAGTTCTTTGTCCTTCTTGGCTGATGCGTCGTTTTGATCCACCTGAAGCGCCTGGATTTGGTTGTGTAAATCAGCGATCTCCTTCTTTCCGTTGGCAATCTCCTTTTCCTTCTTAGCCAATGTATTTTTGTTGTCGTCCTGGAGCTTCGCGATTTCGGTTTCCAGCTCGTTACGCCGTCTCTTGGCATCATCGAGCTCTTTGTTCTTCTTGGCGGATGTATCGTTCTGATCGTTCTGATCTTTCTCCAGCTTCTTGATTTGGTCCTGTAATGTAGTGATCTTCTTGTTTGCGTTGGCCAGCTCCTTCTCCTTAGCCAACGAATCCTTCTTATCGTCCTGGAGCTTCTTGATCTCGGCTTGCAGGTTGGCAGCCTTCTTTTTCGTATCATCAAGCTCCGAATCCTTCTTGGCCAATATGTCGTTCTGGCCATTCTGGTCGTCCTGGAGCTTCTTGATTTGCCCTTGTAATCTAGCGATCTCTTTCTTGTCGTCTTCGAGCTTCTTAATCTCGGTTTCCAGCCTGGCAGCCTTCTTTTTCGCATCATCAAGCTCTTTATCCTTCTTCGCTGATATCTCGTTCTGGGCGTTCTGATCGTCCTGAAGCTTCTTGATTTGGTCTTGCAATTTACTGAGCTCTTTCTTTTCGTCCTCGAGTTTCTTGATTTCGCTTCCTAGCTTGGTAGCCTTGTCCTTCGCATCATTAAGCTCTTTATCCTTCTTGGCTAATTTGTCGTTCTGATCGCTCTGGTCGTTCTTGAGCTTCTTGGTTTCGGTCTGCAGCTCGGTAGCCTTCATTTTCGCGTCATCAAGCTCCTTATTCTTCTGGGCGGAGATGTTGTCCTTCTCCTCCTGGAGTTTCTTGACTTCAGCTTCTAAGTTTGTGGCTTTCTCCTTCGCCTCAGTGAGATCCTTTTCCTTCTTCGCCAATGCATCCTTGTCTTTCTGGAGCTCGTTGACTTGCTTTTCTAGCTGAGATATCTTGTCGTTCGCATCGGTGAGATCCTTCTCCTTTTGACTAAGCTCCTCGGTCTTCTTCGCCGCTTCGTCCTTGTCTTTCTGGAGTGCGTCGACTTGCTGTTCTAACTGGGTAATCTTGTCTTTCGCGTTGGTAAGCTCCTTCTCCTTGGTGCTGAGCTCCTCGGCCTGCTTCGCCGACGCGTCTTTGTCCTTCTGGAGCTCCTTCACCTGACCTTCCAATCCAGCGACCTTTGCCTTCTCGGCCTCTAGCTCCTTCTTCGTCGCATTAAGTTTCGTATCAAGCTCTGCTATGGCGGCAGGGTCAATGAGGCTACCACGGCGGCTGGGGCCGAAGCTCCGGGCCATGCTTCTACGGCGATCCGGACCCCCGAACACATCATCGGAATTCTGTTGATCGCTATCCGGATCTCCAAGTTCCTGGTCTAGCGACTGGACTGACTCTCCTAACGGCCCAGGCGTCTCAGGCGTTTTAGGAGATGTAGGCGACGTAGGCCACCTAGACTTATCCAAGTTATTCTGCAGAACCTGGTTCTTCTCTTCCAGTTCATGGCGCCTTGTTTCGAGTTCATCCAGCTGTTGTCGTAGTTGTGCCTTTTCCAACTCAGCTTTCTTGTCCGCCTCTTCTAGTGTTCTTTGAAGTCGTCGTTGATGCTCATCCTTAATATTCTTCAGTTCTCGTTCCTTGTCCTCTATGTCCCGTTGTAGTCTGGCGTTGTCTGAAGAAAGCATTGCAGCCTCTGCCGCCCTTTTGGTGTTATCCTTTTCTTCAACCCTGGCCTGGAGGGTTTGCACCTGGCTTTGGAGCTTCTTGTTTTCAGTTTTCGTCTCGTCGAACGCTTTTTCTACTTCGGCTTGGCTCTTCTTGGCGGCAGCCTGAGCATCTCGCTTTTCCTTCATGAGAGTTGTGATTGTCTTTTCATGTTCCGTCACTTGTTTCTGATACTTGTCTCTGTCCTTTTCTGTCGTGTCTATGGTTCTGTCTTTCTCGTCTAGTTGATGTTTCACAAACTTGTCCCAAGCCGGTCCGCCTCCACCACTCAGCTGCCCTTTCAAATCTTCGAATGCATTGTTATATTTAGTTGCATCTGCTTTGTAATCCTCTCGGGACCTTCTGGCATCTAACAGTAGGTCTGCCAGAGGTTTGAGTTTGGCTTCTAGAGATGCTTGGAACTTGTCAGAATTATTGACATCGATGCTGTCGTCAGATGAAAGTGCTTGAATCAAGGTCTGAATTATTCCATCCCACTCTGTTTCATGATTCTCCCGCAGGATTGAATCCCTTCTCTTTTTTTCTCCATTCGCGTCCCCGGCCGACGGATCGTCGCCGTAGACCGTCGGGTCTGCCATAATTTCCTGGTGGTTGTGATGACACTCTTTTCTCTTGATTAGTAGCCGCGATCGAAAAAAAAAGGGGATTGTTATAGGACTATGAGACCGGTTCGGCTACCAGCAAAAGGTAGTCGAAAAACTCGACGGAGCTTTTGTTACCCTCATTGTACACAAGGGCCGGGTCGTGATGTCTGCGTCCGGAACTACTCTTTGTGCTCCTTTGTTTCTTCTCCACTAGAGCTCCCACCCTTACGATCCTTTCACCTATATGGCAGGAAGGGCGGCCTCTCTTTCATGCATCGAGCCGTCGAGTCTACAATACAGGAAAGAACAGCTGCAAACAGACAGCTAATAAATGACATAATGAATAACATAGACATTATGATATCCCTCGCGGAGTCTGACTCCTTACCATCCGTATCACACATCCATTGTGTCCATTGTGGTATGGCGCATTTTCACAAAGGGCTTTTGCTGCCCCTTTCCTAGACGAGCTCAACCATGGGCATGCATGATGACCTCAAGGGATTGGTGTAAATAGGCATTCTCTGCCCGTGATCCCTTCCCCTATTCACTTCCCTGAATTACTGGAGCGACGAGAGATACTGTCATGGTGGAAGCCCGATTTCAAAGTCACCCTACGCGCATTCAAATCTTCAATTTGCCTTTGTAAACATGCAAGCGATTTTCGAGCGTTCGACTATTCGTGGGAATGGATTCCTTAATATAGGAACCCCTTAACCCCGCCCATCTGCAAGGGTGGTATCAGATTCTACCACGAACATGCATTTACAAAGCCATAGAGCCCATCCTGGTTCAGAGGAGGGCAGCTGATGAGATATGCCCAATCAGACATTCGGTAGCAGTGATGGATACCTCGGTATCTGGCATGCAAACCTCTGATCTACCATCCCATATTGTACAAGTCTTCAGCCCTGTAGAATACCATCTCATTTCCTCGGATCCCTAACGCCTGACTCACTGCAAATGTCCGTCTAGCCATGAATGTCATGAAACAAAAGTGTATCAATACGGCTGGCTAGCTATACCAACCTCGGGCCCCGGGTCCTTTGTGGCTTTGCTCCTGCCGATGCTCTATCATGGATTCGGTGATCTCAAACGCGTCGATGATATCCCGCCAAGTTTGCATGTCGATAGACAAAACTGCTTGCTGCTTTTGTGCACCGTTCTTGTTGGCGCCTGGGTCGTCATCCTGGCCGACTGGTTCTATTCAAGATGTTAGTATGTTTGGTTTCGACTCTTCCTCGCAGGGAGGACTTACGCAAACTCGCTAGCCCATCCTCGTCAAATTCCACTTGAATACGACCATCGCGTATCAGGAAGCTAACGTAGAATATATTCTCAACACTTTGACCGAAAGACCGAGGGTTTATGACGAATTTGAAGAGATCTATTCCACCAGTAGATCGCAATCCGTACTTTTGCATCAGTCTTGCTTGCTCCTCGTCGCTGGCTCCTCTTTCCACAGCTGCTTCAACCCTGTCCTGGGCTTCTCCGCAGACCTTTTCTAAACGCTGAAGGATCTTGGAACAGATGGCGGTAAGATCGTTCTTCTCGGACCGTTGGACATCCTCGGCGTTTAGTACTTCCGGTCTTGTCTCTCGGAGGTTCCCTGGTCTGAATGGCGCGGACCGTTTGACAATCTTGCGGACTTTCTTTTCGACGGAGAGAGGGCCAAGAAGGAAGCCGGCAGTGGCGGGGCGCCGTATGTGAGGAAGGCATGCGAAACGTCCCAAGTGCTCCCAGTTGAACATGTCGCCCTCGTCGCCAATCTCATCCTCGTCGTCGTCGTCGCCACCTCCAACAGCACCCCGACCCGGTCTTCTTCGTTGTTGTTGCGTGGAGGTTAACTCAGGCGCATCATCCTCGGCTATACCACCGCCAAGTCGCATATATGCAATGCATTTGGAGACGAACTCATCGACGTCCACGCCTTGAGCTATATTGCCCGAAGTCAAACGTACGGTCTTCCGGTAAGATGCATTGACGGTGTTCACCAGAAGTCTAGAGTCGATGGTAGCTTCGGTGGTTTGCTTGATGCCGGCGGACAGCTCATTGGCCTTTCGCAAGGTCTCATGTAAACCGGTAGAATCTGGCTGGAGATACTCATCGTTGTTCTCGGTGAGGTCCCTGAGAAGACTACGAAGCCCTCGCTGAACTTGGCGCTTCTCCTCCAGGGACTGATCCGGGTCGTACTGGTTGGAATCGTCGTCCTCATCATTGATCAGGATATCGGGCTCACGTGTTCGGCGCCTGGAGCTGGATGAAGTAGGCCCGCTGGTCAGGGCCCGCTTTCTCCTGGAACTGCCTTCCGGGGCTTTGCCTTTGTCCCTCATGACTAGGTTGCTGTGCCGGTTCTCTTTGTTTGATGAGGAGCCGGGGGAATCTGGCTCCATGGACGACGATTGCGACGACATCACTTGGGGACAACCGGACTAGTAGGTGATTAACAGATAACAGACAAGAAACGCGCCAGTCACAGACGCTCGGTAGCACAGTTCCTCTTCTGTCTCCCAAGCTTGAGTATGCTCAAATGGCACCTTCAAGTGAATAGCCGAGGACTGCTCTTCGTTCGATTATTCCCAGATGTTCTTTCGCTTTTTTTAGATGGATCGTTCACGGACTGGGGACGGAGATTGGGGATTGCGGAATGGGGAATGGGGATTGGGGATTGGTGCGCGTCGGTCGTCGCGGGCGGGAAATGGATTAGACGCGACAAAGTGGGAGTTTAATTGATTGCGAAACCCACTTTACTTCGCTGGAGCCTGCCTGGCTAAGCTCGTCATAGTTAAGTGGGAAGTGTGAAGTGGGCCATGGTTAAGAACTTAAGAAGTGGACCAAGCTTCTGGAACACTGGCATGACACAACCAACTGTCGACTGTCGACAGCCTGAACTGCCTGAGCAGCACAACCTTCAGCGAACAAGAGGCAGTGGACCTTGGCACGCTGAGGCATGAGGCAGCGGGGCCTTGTCCACCTGCCCTGACAGCCTTAGGTAAGGCGTAAGGGTAGGTAAACAACGACATACAGCCCACCACAGCTTCCATGTGACCTTCGCCGGCACCTTCAGTTATAGCTACCTAAGCTGTATACCTACATACATACCTATGTAGGTAGTTCTTAGGTAATGGGGATGTGAGCGGATTGGTTCAGATCAATGCACAACCACGACACTTCCTTCCACTTTCACTTTCACCTCCTACCTCGTAACCTGCAGTTTGTTTGTCTTTCTGCCGACTTACCCCTATGCCAGCTCTATAGCGCCGTGTAGGACCGCCATGGTCTCCTCGTCTTAATATGGAGCCCTTCTCTTTCGGAGCCTCTGAATCGCTGGATTATCCAGTCAGCATTCGCATGTAAGGTTACGCTCGTGCAAGTTGGATGGTGAAAGCGACGACTTGCTTACGAAGTCGACTGACACGAAGCATATGATGTAGAATCAACCTCGAAGGTGACGAGACACCTCTTCTGTATTCAACTCTATTGCAGAGACCAGACCTTAGGCACATCGGTTCCAACACAAGGTGCGTGCTCGACATGCCATGACGAAGCCTGTGTACCTCCACGTTTCCTCCGTCCTGCTCTGACTATACCCCCATGATAACCAGTTCGCATTCCGACCTCTACGTGACCGTCCAAGTCTGGGCTGGCTCCAAGCCGCTTACAGTCCCAGTCCAAACATCATACAAGGCCTTTCGAAACGAACGAAGGTACGCTCACTAGTCTTTTGGGTTTTGCGAAGTCGGATAAGCAATCCTTCTCCGAGTCAGTACAATATTATTGACCTGTGTTCAGGTGGAATGAATGGCTGGCTTTGCCGATACCCTACAAGTCCCTCCCTCTGAACTCATACCTTGCTATCACTATATGGGACTTGTCGCCCGCGGGAGGCAAGGAGGCGCAGGGCCATGCCATCCCATTTGGAGGGACAACCCTTCCTCTCTTCGATAAGGAGAACCAGTTGCAGAAGGGTAGACAGAAGTGTCTAGTACACCGGCATAAGCAAGCCGATGGGAACGACAACACCACAACTCCTTCTACTCTGTCCAAGAAAAAGGCCGGCTCTATGAAGGATGGCGCTACGGTACAAGACAAGGAGGCCGAGGAATTAGAGAGGTTAGACAAGTTATTCAAGAAGCACGAAATGAATGAAATACCCAGGGTCGAATGGTTGGATCAGCTTGTATACCGTAACACGGAAAAGAGAGGGTTGAAAGCAGCCAAGAGCTCTGTCAAGTCAGTTCAGCGCCAGCCTCCTCGCGCGCAGGACGGGACCGGCACCGAGCAGCATGGCTACCTTCAGGAGCCTTCCGTCGCAAGTTTTATGTTGAATGTTGAACTCCCCCGTTTCGACTTTCCCGTCGTCTTCGCAGACCACGAATACCCGCCGCCGCCAATATCGTCTTTACAACAGCTATCGGCTTCTCAGTCGAATATCATCATAAAGCCACCCCCGGAGGTATCGTATGGCCCCGGAATAAAAGGCCCCGGCGATACGAGTAAGGACGATGACTACCGTTATGTTAGGCTGTATGATCCCGAGGTTGGTGCGAAGGATAATCCCGCGGAGAGCAAGCACAGACGCCTCGTCAGAAGTCAACACCGCCATGGAATCCTGGACAAAGACTTGAGACCCAACGCCAAGGTCCGCGACGAGCTAAATCAGATCATGTCTTACTCTCCAACACATACTCTGCTTCCTGAAGAGAAAGATCTTGTGTGGAAGTTTAGGTATCACTTGACGAAGGACAAGCGCGCTCTAACTAAGTTTGTGAAGTCTGTCAACTGGCAAGATCTAAGCGAATCCAAGCAAGCTATCCAAGTCTTAGGGAAATGGACGGAAATTGAAGTGGACGATGCCTTGGAGCTTCTTGGCCCGACTTTCGACAATGCGGCCGTGAGGGCATACGCTGTTGAGCGACTGAGGAAGTCAGACGACCACGAGCTGCTTCTTTATCTGTTGCAGCTTGTCCAGGCCCTCAAATTCGAGCACATTTCAACAGACTCGGGTCAACCTACAGTGCAAACTTCGTCTTTGGCCAATTTTCTTATATCAAGAGCCATCGAGAATTTTACCCTCGGTAACTATTTCTTCTGGTACCTTGGCGTCGAATACGATGATAGAAGCCAAGACCAGGGCGAAGAAGCAAGCAAGATGTATGCAAAGGTGCAGTACAATTTCATGCAGGAGCTAGAGAAACGCTCAGGTGGTAAGGAGACAAGGACAACTCTCAAACGACAGGCTGAGCTCATTACAGTCCTGTCGAAAATCTCGGCCGAGATCCAAGCTTCAAATGAATCGATACCCAAAAAGGCGGAAAAGGTCAAATCCTTTCTCGCAGATCCGAAGAACGAGATCGTGACAATCGATCCACCAATACCAATGCCTCTAGACCCTTCGGTGATAGTTACTGGTGTAGTCCCGGAAGAAACACGGGTCTTCAAATCATCTTTGTCGCCTATCATGGTGACATTCAAGACAATTTCTGGAAGCAAATACCCCATCATCTTCAAGACGGGAGATGATCTACGTCAGGACCAGCTTGTGATCCAAATCATCACCTTGATGGACCAACTTCTACAAAAGGAAAATCTCGACCTCAAACTCTCCCCATACAAGATCCTCGCAACCAGTACGGCAGCGGGTGCGTCGCAGTTTGTCCCCTCGCAAACGTTCGCGGCGATATCATCCAAGTATAGGAACAATCCAGCGTTAGCGTACCTTAGACAGCACAATCCTGATGATCGCGCATATCTGGGTGTGCGAAAGGAGACGCTCGATACCTACATCAAGTCTTGCGCTGGCTACTGTGTGATTACCTACATCCTCGGCGTCGGGGACCGCCATTTAGACAACCTGCTCCTTGCGCCCGACGGACACTTCTTCCACGCCGACTTCGGCTTCATCCTGGGCCGGGACCCGAAGCCGTTTGCGCCGGCGGTCAAGCTCAGCAAGGAGATGGTGGACGCCATGGGCGGCTCGAACCCGCCCAGCGAGGCGTACCTGCACTTCAAGCAGTACTGCTTCCTAGCCTTCACGGCGCTGCGCAAGTCGTCCAACCTGATCCTGAACCTGTTCAGCCTGATGGTCCACGCCAACATCCCCGACATCAAGGCCGAGCCGGACAAGGCCGTCTTCAAGGTGAAGGAGCGCTTCCACCTGGAGCTGAGCGAGGAGGACGCCATCCGCCACCTGGACGGCATCCTGGAGGACAGCCTCAGCGGCATCATACCCGTGGTCATAGATCGGCTGCATGATTTCGTCCAGGCTTGGCGGAACTAGGTAGCTAGGTAGTTACGAGTCATGACAGTAGTAATTCACGAGAACGAGATTTCACTAGTACGAATTAATGGATAGATGGATTGGAACTGCAGTGTTTTTCAAAGCTGACTTCCAAGCAGAGTCGACGGTGCAATGCAATGGCAATGGCAATGGCAATGGCAATGGCAATGGGCGGCAATTATCCGCTCCCGTGCCCCTGATGCCTGCCCTTTCCCTTCCGTTCGGTGTCAGCTTTCAACTGCAATAAAGTTCCCGAAGTTTGCTGTCTCACAAACTGTAAGTACGTTACTGTACGTACAACCCCAGAACGCATGGTTCCCACGTCGAGTCCGCTAAAGATAGTCGATGTAGGCCGGCTTTGCTATAAGAAGATGTGTAAGTCTGCCCTAAGTTAAGTGGTTTCCATTATCACGTCAAGACTTAGTTAATGCAAGACTTAAACAAGACTTGATATCATTTCTGCCAAACCCAGCTTGTAAAGCGTTGATGACTAAGATCGACTGCGCAGATGATCCCGTCCAACCTTGGAAAGAGTGGGCAGGTACGAAGTACTCGTAGAAAGTTTCGAAACTCATTCCGTAAAACGAAACACGAGGGCCTGACAGTGGCCCGTGGGAGTCCAGATCTTTGGTCCGACCCCATAAATGAACCAAGCCACTTCCCGCTAACCCCACTTGTGGACTTAAACTACCGTTAGCTACCTAGTACATACATGTATGTGGTAGCGTGGATGGCAGACTGGCAGTGACTTCATGCGCAGTAGCTAGCCGGTAGTGATGCCTACTAGACGGTATCTAGGTACTGTAACTAAAGCGTCTTGAGCATAATCACCACCTGGGCAGTTTGCAAATCCGTCTTTTTGTATGCCATGTACAGGGTTTTTCTTGTCCAGGGAGAGAGCGTACATAGTATTTGCGTGCACTATCCAAGATCTTCTACTAACAAATTTAAGCTCGGGCACTATCGTAGGCTGGACCTATTTTTCTTTCTTTTTTCTTGCTCTACAACACACGAGCTAATAACTAGGTAATAAGTGAGATCCAGGGCCATCTTATACCGTTTCGGACATACCAATAACTGTCGGTACCCCCGGGGGAAACCCCCCCCAGCCACTCCTTTGGCTCTTCTGGTTCTTTAGTTCCCTTTGCATTGGACCCCTGCCCTGACATTCGAACCTCCAGTCCGTCTCTCCACCACAGTACCAAGAACAGCAAAGTCGACGCGCCACCATTTTCCCGTCTCCAGTCTCCTCCTCCGCTGCTTGCCTGCCTGCCTGCTTCCTTCGGTGCCTCTGATTAGCTGCACTCAGTCGGTTGTTTGCTGGGTCTGCTCTATAGGTATTGCATAGGTATTGCCTCCAAAAATCCATCGGCCTGACAGTATCTCTCGGGCATTGTTGCTTGTGGGCGTTCCGACATCTGGCACCCTCTCTTTCGTACCATCATCCGGCATTGTACGAACTATACGCCCAGCAACACCCAATCCGACATGTCAAAAGGGGGAATCGTATTTTAGCGCGAAAGCACCATTGGCCTCAACCGACGATCCCAAGTCAAGCCTCAAGCCATCCGGTTTTTTGGTTTACTTCACACTCTGGGGCTGCATTGGATCATCATTCGCCTTGGTCTTGTAGTTCACACACAATTTAGGTAGAGCTTAGCTTCAACTCGACGGCTCATCCTACTTCTTCTATCCACATGTTGAATACCCCATCACGCAGCACAAATCGCCGTTGATCAACCACATTCGCCCCGTGTTTTCGCCAATTCACCAGCGCGACGACGACGTATATTTTTCAACATGCCCAAACCCGCTCAAACCAACGCCGGTAGCAATGCCACTGCTAAGTCACCGACCACGAGGCGCTTCGAGCTCCCTCTCCTGGACTTCAAATTCGGCTCCCTAACCGAAGGTACCAACATCCCCGCGCCACTCCCTTCTCCAACAGAGGAGGTCCCGACACCACCGAAGACCCCGGTTCCGGCCCCGGAACCAGTTCAGAAGAAGACCAATGGTCACGTCAATGGTAGTGAGACATCCCCCAAGCCCGAGAACATCTCCATACCTACCTATCTGGGCGTGAAGCGTCCCGCGGAAGATGGCCTGGCATCGCCTACAGGATCGAGTCGAGGCAGTCTCCGACGTCTGCTGAGCGTATCATTATTGAACAAAACTTACGATGAACAAGCATCCTCCTCGGCCCACTTGCCGGGCCAGTTGCAAAGCGACTCGAGGCCCCCGAGCCGGACAGCGAGCACCATTACCGAGGAGAGGAAGTCGAAGCGCAGCAGCGGATGGTTCCGCCGCTTACGACATCACGACAGCGACAACCACAGCGTTACCAGCAACAGCAACAAGAGGATGAGCCAGCAGTTCGTGCAGACGACTCCACCGAAGCCCGCTGGCCCACCGCCACCGATGATCCCAGAACTCAGTGCTCTACAGACCAAGGTCGACACCAATATCGGCGATGACATATTCAAGGGCATCAAGTGACCTCGACGAGGGCGAGAAGGCGGGAAGGTATCCACCCCGGAAAGGATTCGGGATAATACCTAGGGACCCTTGCATATACTCCATATGGGCTTGGCCGGCGAGTTGTAGTCACTGCAACCTACAACCAAGGAAGACCCTCCGCTACCATACGCATTCATGGTATGGCATCCATATTTCGTGCCGTCCCATCATCCATTGTTTCAACATCTTTTCTTTAATAGTTTCTCTGTTCAGTTTTTCTTGGTTCGGCGAGGATGCGCGGCGAGAGTTTTGCGGAGATGGATGTCCACAGATTGGGAGATCTTAGATACCCGGCTCGTTGATGAGCTCATTACTACCTACTTTACCCACCCGACGTGACCGGGTCAACTTTCCTTCATATCATACTTGATACTTTTTATTTTTTCCGACTTCCATGTCACTAATGTCACCGACCCGAACGCACACACACCGCCATCTGTTGCTATTGTTTTTTTCCGAGCGTGTGCCCGTGCGAGCATGTGTGTATCTTGTGTTTTTTGTTGTTGTGTGTACGGCTATACGGCAAAAAGAATTTACCTACCTACCTACCTACCTACCAATTTGGGAAAACAGACTTGCTTCATCATTCATGTATGGATATGCATCTGAGTTTTGTGTACACACTTTCGTCCCTTGGGCGTCGAATGGAGGTCTCGATCGAGGAATTTGTCGTCTTCTTTCATCCTTGAAAACTACTGCTTGTTGGGTCCGCTCGAAGGACGATTGTCGTTCTTGGATGAAGAGGGAGGGGTAAAGCAAAAGCAAAAGGGCGGTGGTTATCGTCTCCTGGTTGACAGGGAATGAACGGCGTCGGGACAGACAGCAAGACAGACAGACAAGAGGGAGCGAGGGGGAAGAAACGCTTCATCACGCGCCCCCGCGCCCACAGACACACACATACACATACTAACCACCAAATATTCGATGATATGCTATTTATGGGACACGAGAGGAAAAGACCCCTATGCCGCTTTTGCTTCTTTTGCCTTGAGTGAGACTTTCAGCCGATCTTGTGTGACTTCGATATTACGTAGGTACTATTTGGTCTGTGTAGGCCAGGCAGGTGTAACATTCGTCAAGTTCCTAGTGGTAAGTAGCTATATACAGTGGACAAGCCTTCACGTCGTCACTTCGTGGGGGTTTCCCCTTTTGATCCCATCTGATTTTGACCTGCTGGCTACGAGACATCCGTACCTATGTAAGGCAGGTAGGTATGTAGTTGAAGCCATGCATGCATGCATGTGTCAGACAGGTTGAAATCGAGTTGAATCATGGATGCCGGGTACCATCCGACATCGTTGGAGCTTGAGCCAATCGCAAACCCCTCCGACGGGTGGCTTGCATTACCTCGTGCTAGGTATGCCAGTATGTAAGCTGTGGCATCCCAAACTTGCCGTTTACCGTTTGACGGTACCTACCGTCTATGTGCCCACTCTCACGCCGCAGACCGCCGCGCGGCACTGAAGGATCCCCCTTGACCCTCCTCTCAGTGGCTGGGTGGCCCATCTTCTGCCGGAGGAAGTGGGGCCCGGTGGAACGGCGTATAACGTCATACCCACTCTCTGGGTAGGTAAGTTCCATGACCTACTGTAGGTAGCTTCCAAGGTGTCGGCTGTATGGCAGCTATGGGGGGGTAGCTACCGAGCTCAAACCGAAGAAAAAGAACTTGAGAAACCAAAGATCGTGTGAGCTATCTCGCCTCATAGACCTCCGAGTTCAAATTTCTTGCCAGTCACCAAAGGTGCCTCTCTAGGACGTGATTTAACGAGCGAAATTACGTACCAACTAGTAAGACTCTTATAAGAGGGCATTGGTCGATTGATTGATAACGAGCGACGACGACGGATCGAGCGAGGGACCGACTGACGACGCCGAAGCCAAACCGCAAACCCCTCCCCTCCCCCCTTTTTCCTTCCTTCGTCCCCCAGCACAGCCAGCAACAACCAAAACATGATCACAGCACGGCCGCTCGGGTCAACTCGACAAGCCACCACCACCGCGCTCCTGCTGAAAAGATCCTACCGGACAGCAGTGAGCGCCAACGCCAGGCCGACGCTGCGATGCGGCGCGACAGCTGCGAAGGCGAAGGCCGTCGTTACGCCCCCGCTGACGAGCGTCCGCTATAAGTCGGGCCCCTACGGCTACACCCAGGCCAAGGCGCTGGTTTTCAGCAAATTCGGTGAGCCGAGCGATGTTCTCAAGTGCGTCAATCCGTTTCCCTCCTTTTCCTCTTCTACGCCCCCCCCCCCCCCATCCTATGTACCTACCCCCCTATTCTCTGATCCCACGCACTTCCCATCCACTCCGTTTTCCGAAGCCCTGACCACCCCTTCTATGGGATGTATTATGTCTGGGCGTTCTTTAACACAACGATCGCGCCATTTGCACTTGCTTACCTTATTACAAACAGAATCCACACGCACTCGATCTCGCCCACCCTGCCAGCCGACTCGGTGCTCCTGCGCACGCTGGCGGCGCCCATCAACCCCGCCGACGTGAACACGATCCAGGGCACGTACGGGGTGAAGCCCACCTTCAGCCCTCTGATCGGCACCGCCGAGCCGTCCGCCATCCCCGGCAACGAGGGCGTCTTCGAGGTGCAGGCCAGCACCTCCCCCGCCCTCGCCAAGGGCGACTGGGTCATCCCCGCCCGCACCGGCTTCGGCACCTGGCGCACCCACGCCGTCGCCGCCGCCGCCGACCTGATCCCCATCCGCAAGGACGGCCCCGAGGGCGCGCTGAACCGCCTGCAGGCCGCCACCGTCGCCGTCAACCCCTGCTCGGCCTACCGCATGCTGCGCGACTTCGTCGGCGCGGATAGCGGGTCCGGGGGCGGCGGCCCCATGCGCGAGGGCGACTGGTTCCTCCAGAACGGCGCCAACAGCGGCGTCGGCCGCGCCGCCATCCAGCTCGGCCGCCGCTGGGGCCTGCGGTCCATCAACGTGGTGCGGGCGCGGCCGACGGCCGAGGCGACCGAGGCGCTGCGGGCGGAGCTGACCGCGCTCGGCGCCACGCACGTCGTGACGGAGGAGGAGTTCCTGACGCGGGAGTTCGGGCCGCGGCTCGCCAGCTGGACGCGCGACGCCGGCCCCCAGGGCGTGCGCCTGGGCCTGAACTGCGTGGGCGGCAAGTCGGCGCAGACGGTGGCGCGCAACCTGGGCCCCGCGGCCACGATGGTCACGTACGGCGGCATGGCGCGCCAGCCGGTGGCGCTGCCGACGGGCCAGCTGATCTTCCGCGACCTGAGGCTGCGCGGGTTCTGGCTCAGCCGCTGGGCCGACGCCGATGTCGCCGCCAAGCGCGCCACTGTCGAGGAGATCCTCGAGATGTGCCGGCGCGGCGAGTTTGCGGACGTGCCGGTGAATGAGGTGAGGTGGGATTGGGAGGCTGAGGAGGGGGTGTTGAGGGGCGCGGTGCAGGGGACGCTGGAGGGGTTTAGGGGGGGGAAGGGGGTTTTTGTGTTTGAGGAGACGTGAGGTGAGGGTGGGGATGCTGCGATGGGATGGGATGCGATGCGGAATTATGTATGTATATATGGATCAGGGAGGTTATGAACATTCTATTGTATACATATGCGCTCCCTAGGCCGTGAAGTAAGGAGTGAGAACAGCGACTGAGAACAGCTGGATGGCTGAAGGGTGGGGAGGGGTGGTGATCTGTATGTGCTCCATTTTTGTTCCAGGCGTACTGCTCATAACTATATCTCAAGCCCTTGAAAACATTTGGACGTACGCGATCGCACTTGGCTCTTAGCTCAGTCTGCTGCGAAATCAAAACAACAAACCGAGTCCAACCTCAACTTTGACTTGACACCAACACACTGTTCGTGCTCACTATTACTAGCAGTGTGCTCGTTAGCTACCTTGGTACCTACCCTTACGGGGAGGCAAGGTTGGTCATGCGGTGCGTCAACTAGAGATCAAAACGCGGGTAAGAAAGACCAAGAGGAATCTATTCCCTTGACACTGGAAAGCCATTTCTGTACGCCTCAATCTAGCCTCCTGGAAATCTATTGTCCATGATTTAAGTCGTTAGAGGCCAGCAAACTGCCAAAAAGGAGTTAGTTGGTTGAAACCTCCTTCTGTCCGTCCATCCCTATGAGCAGAATATCTGTCTGAGCTGACACCTCTGTTGCTGCTAATTACAGCTGGGTTTGCCTTCATTCCTCCCCTCCTTGTCCTCTTCCCCGGATTGGTCTTCCTGGTCTGCCTTCAACTAGCCCTGCTTTCGTTTCACGGGTTGCTGCTACTGCTGTGCACAACTAGCCACTTCCCCAGCACTGCCCTCGGCAGTGTCCGCAGCGTTGTACCCGGTATTGTCCCCAGTATTGTCGACGGATGGTAGCCGGGTCTCCTATTGCGGCATGGCATGTTGTCTAGTCCAATCTCGGGCGGTGGCGATAGCCTTGGTCTCATCCTCCTTCCAGGCCTTGGCAACATCGGCGGCGAGGGGGTCGTCAGGGTTGGGGGCACCCAGGAGGGCTTGGATCGACAGGAGGATAGTCCGGATCTGGAGGGCGGGAGACCAGTTGTCTGTTCATACTCATCAATATATTGATTATGTATACGGGTGTGGGGACGTCGTAGGTTTCTTACTCTTGAGCACATCCAAGCAGATCCGACCGAGTCGGTCGACGTTCGGATGATAGATCTTGGTCAGAAACCGGATCTTTGGCGGCACCATGGGGTAGTCCTCCGTTAGGAACAGCTCCAGCTTAAATTTGCCGCCTGTAGAGAATGAGCATGACGAAAATAGATGATAATAACTCGAGCTACAACGAGCGGCTTGTTTACCTACCCTCGTACGGTGAACCTTGCGGGCCGTGGATCTCGACATCGAAATACCGAAGGTTGTCCTCGTGGGGAACGGCACTTATGCCCGGAACACTTCAAAGTTGATGTTAAGTAAGTAATCGGGTCCAGCTACGATGAGACAGCTTGGGAGGAGCTATCGCTAATGATGGAACTTACGGCTCGGTCATCAGCCGCTCCGTCTCCTTCACGATCCGCTTCGGCAGCGCCATCTTGAGAGGAACAGGTTGCGTGTGGTAGGTATGAACGTATGTACCGGAGAGTAGTTGGCGAACTGGTTGACCAGAATTGCTGGGGCGACTCCGTCACAGGGCCAGCGGGACCTCTGAAAGTGAGGAGATGTGCAGAAAAGAAGGATCGCAGATCTGGTGGAAGGGCGTATGGATCGACTTGTAGGTAGGCAAGTAGGTTCCTACTTTGGACACGAGGCTGTCCAAATAAGTAACCAAGTAGAAGTAGGTACAGGTAACTTTGCTTATCTGCCTGAGGTACGCCGGTACCTAGAGACGGGAAACTACCTGCACGCACCTGTGCGATGAAGAAAGCAGTTGGGGGAAGTAGGTACAAATAAAGACCTGCTGCCTCTGACTTACATAAGGTGAAGGGAGAAGAAAGGATGCAGGTGCTGATGCCGTCGTTGTCTTGAGTTAGTCGACGATAAGAACCCGGTTATGCTGAACGACTGGACTAAAAGTACTTTAAGATGGCAGCTAAAGATACCTACAACTTAAATAACGCGGGGGCCTGAGTCTGAGATGTTGCCCGCCTGCCTTGTGAGCGTGAACATCCGCTACGAGGTGTGTACATGTATGTATGTAGCACTGCCCCTCCATGATTTAGTGGGGCCGGTACCACGCTACCTATAAAACGTCATTTAAGTCAAGTGGTTTCAATGCCAGGGAGGTCTAACTAACTACCTAGTAGGTACATACATGTAGGTACCTAGGTACCTACCTTGGTGCTGAAGGTGCCACAGCTTCATCGGTTCTATATATTTCCGAGCCACAAGATCCCCGCCATCTTCCATCCAACCTACAGCCAGCTCAGCCTACCTATTATGGAACTTCAAGATGTCCATGCAACGTCCATCTGCATCTGCCATCGTGGATGAGATCCAGTCATATATCTCCATCCAGGGCCCCAGTCCCCGGTCGGAAAGTCCCAGTCCCAGTCCCAGTCCCAGTCTCCAGCCAGCCCAGTCCCCAAGCATGGCAGCATGTGAATGTTATTAGTGGCCGCTTCAAGACATGCAGCTCTTATCGGCTTAGCGCTTCCAACTCTATGGCGCATTGGCGACGGGAATCTCAACGCCCTAAAATCCTAGCTTGTTCTGGGGCACCCTTGAAAGGTGCCAGCTGCACCAAGCTGCCTGCATCAAAGATTACTTAACCTACCTACTTACTCTATGCATCTCCTAGTTGTATAAACCGTGGAACCTTGGAGCTTTGGAAGACATCATTCATTATTCCTCCTCCAGTGGCAGATCAATCCTCCATTGTTGGCACCATTCCGAAGCAGCTATATGGTCGCCATAATGGCATCCATCGACTAACAATCAATCACCTTGAGGAGTCTATGATATGAGTTGTAGTGGAAGTCGTTCTCACAGGAGAGGCTGAGAAGGTCGCTAATATCGAATGAAATAATATCGAATGAAATAAGAATGAGCTAACCATCCATCACCTGTCCAATGTGGCAAGCAATACAATATCACTACCACTCAGTCATCTGAACTTGGTTCAGAAATAATTATGTCTTCCGCTTTGAACCATGGCTTTGACTTGGCAAAGAAGGGGAAGGTTCTCAAGTCCACCTATGATAGTGAGACCTTCGATGCCGACGGAACTATCCATGTAGATGGTCTTGTCGGTTCTGCTACCATTTCGCCATCCGGTCGCGACATTGCTCTTGCCTCACCTGAAGGCCTTGCTATAATCGATCTTGATTCTCCCTTTAGCCAACCGAGGAGACTCAGCAGCCATGGATCGCCATGGCTGGTGGTCGACGTTCAATGGTCTCCCTTCGCAGCTCGCGATTACTGGGTGGCATCCACAGCAAATCACCGATGTCTCGTATGGAATCTGAACCTCAGAGAGGACTCGCCTACTGGCGCCATCGAGCATTCTCTTCACGGTCACAATAGGGCCATTACCGATATCAACTTTTCAGCACACCACCCGGATTTCCTCGCTACGTGTGCGGTTGATGGTTATGTGCACTCTTGGGACCTTCGAAAGCCAAGGCAGCCTGTTCTGACATTCTGCGACTGGCTGGCTGGTGCAACACAAGTCAAGTATAATCGGCAAGATTCCAACATCCTAGCCTCCTCTCATGATAGATGGTTGCATATCTGGGATGAACGGAAGCCCTCTATACCTCTGAAGTCGATGGATGCGCATACCTCCAAGATCTATGGGCTCGATTGGAATCGCACTAGCTCGACTTCTCTCATCACCTGCTCTCTCGACAAGAGCATCAAGTTCTGGGACTACGAAAAGTCCGACGAGCCTGAGAGGATCATACGCGCCGACTTCCCTGTCTGGCGCGCTAGGTACACCCCTTTTGGACGGGGTCTGCTTGCCATGCCGCAGAACGACCCTGGCCATCTCTATCTGTATGATAGCTGGCTTCGGGAAGACGAACCCCGAGATGGCCCCGTGGAGCCTGTCAAGGTGTTCCCTGGCCCTCTTAACTACAAGGCGAAGGAGTTTCTCTGGCGCAGCCGCGGCGGGATCGACGACGGAGTCGACAACCGAGAATTCCAGCTTGTGTCTTGGGGCGAGGACAATGAGTTGCGCCTGCACAGAGTGGACCCAGAGGTCCTTGAATCTGTCGGCCATGTAAAAGGGGGTCCCGCCCAAAAGAACTATATCGTTACCAGAAAAGGTGCTGCATATAAGACGTTCAGGACTATAGATGACGGTACGAATAGCCAAAGACGGACAGCCACGATGAGCGATCCACGTCCTGGCAGTGGGGGTGGACAGTATCGTCGGCAACTTCATCTCACAGGGATGTCATCCAATCATTCGCGACCTGGGACTGCCCAAGCGTGGAGAGGTCCCTCGATGAAAGCAAAATCTGCTGTAGGCAAACCTAGCGATCGAATTCGTGATCAGCTCGGCTGGATGAAGGGAATTACTATGAGTAGAAAAAAATCGGGTGCTCTTGGCACACCTCCAAGGAAAGATTCAAAAGACTCGACACTCTTCGGCCCTGGTTTTCACGACAATCATTGGGGTGAGCCCGAGACACTGCAGGAAGAGATCATCCGTGTCAGCCAGCAACTACCCAACGTACACTGGGATAATGTGGATATGGATAAGCTCACTTTGAAGGCTTCACTAGAAGGTCCATGGGGCGCAGACGGCAGCACTATCTACATCAAAGTCAACGTAGATATCCCTCACAATTACCCAAAATCGAAACCTCCCAAGTTCCTCATCGAGAAGCAGGCCTTGATGTCAGATCAGACGTATAAGAAACTTGATCGGGAGGTCCAACAGCTAGCAAGCCAATTCTCGAAAAGGAAACAGAACTGCCTAGAGGTTATCTTCAGTTACTTCTTAGGCGAGACTGATCTGTCAAGCAGTGATTCGTTTTTCAAGAACGTAAAAGACTTGGATGATGATCTTGATGGACTTGCTGACGAGAGTTCAAGTGAAGACGAGGATGATATACCTGCCGGAAGTTCAATTACTATGTCTCAGGAGCTGACTGCTAGCACGGAATTTGATGCAAACCTCGCACTTGCTAACCGGCTCGCGGTCCCGCCTGACCCCTGCCGATGCGGCGCACGTTTCTCCAATGATGGGAAACTCGTCTGCTTCTTTCCTAGCAAGGAAGAGAGAGCTAAGAGCCTCTTTAGTCCTTCGGATTCGTATAAGGAGCGTTCCAAGGATGAGCCAACCTTCGCTGGCTTTGGTAGACTTCAACCAGACTCTACGCCTCCGCGGCGGAGGTACATTAATGACGAAACCTCTGCCACTGACGATCAGTCTGATTCCGACGATTCGGATGGGTCTTCTACCAGCTCCAGTGACTCCGAGACTACTTACATGCACAAGATTAACATGTGGTATCTCCCAGGAAGGCGCTTCAGGAAGACTTTCAGTGGTACCCTTTCGCTGCACTCTAGCGGTGGAGGCACCGGAATCGGCACTGGTACTGGAACGGGCACGAGTAAGAGACGTCCCGCAAAACCAAAACATATTGTGTCTATTCACAACTTTGCCCGCGAATTACCATCTCAAAAGGAATTTTCCCATGAATACTGCATTTTTGGCGATGGCACCGATGTCTGCGAGCACAACGCGCAGGTCGCTGAGAAATATGGCCGCCCCGATCTCATAGATGTCTGGAGGTATGCTGCTCTGCTCCTTCGGAAAGATATCCCTCTCCAACTCCTGGAACACGACCACCAGCACAGATCAATATTAGTTATTGCTAAGGATGCTGTGACACGGTCCAAAGAGCATTCCGAGACAGATAGTCACGAAAGGACCATCCTTACTGGTCGAGTAAAATGGGGCGAGCATCCCCTTGCAAAAGGCTTAGTACGTGATCTCTTCGATTATTTCGAAAAGATAGCAGATATACAAATGCTCGCGATGCTTTCGTGTGTATTTAGCGAGTCGACTACCGGAGACAGCGCGACTGCTTATGCAGACTCACACCTCTCCCAGCCTGAAACGCCGCTTGCAATGAAGGCGCCGGCCTTCTCATTAGACTACTTCCCTACAGACACGTCATTATGGCACGCTGGCTCCAAATCCCATTACAACTCTGTCGTCTCAACTCCCAAAACGGCACATACTCCTCTCCACGTGGCAGGATCTTACGGGTCCGAAGGAGGAGCTTGGGGAGGTGAGCCAGGATCAAACTCTTACTCCTGTGGCGAGACACCTCCGAGTAGAACACCCGGCGAACATCTCTCGGATGGCGATCCTACGCAGAGTCTGTCTACGTCGCCGAACAATAGGTTGTTACACCGCGCCAGCACAGCACTCTCGTCGGCTTCAGGCTTCGCCGCCAGCTTTCCTCGACCCTTCTCGCACACGGCATCGACATCACCCCCCGGCCGCAAAAAGCCAAGTCCAGGAGAGAATTTCCTGCACAATCTTGCCCCTTCTGCTATAACATGGGGCGGATCGACCATATTAGGGCCTACCTCCGAGCCAACTGCGACCGCACGCAATTCTCTTAGCGATGACGAGGCCCGACGGGAACCTCATTTGCCTATTGCAAGCTATGGCATCACAGCTGAAGTGGAAGACCAGTCCATCTTCGACGATGACGGTTGGCTTGCGACTCCCCTACTCGAGCCCTCTCGCGATGCCATATACGCCAGTTATCGTTACGCATATGCCGAAATGCTACAGATGTGGGGCCAACCTCTTGCCCGGCTCGAAATCATGAAGTTCAACGTCCTGAAGCAAGACCCAGCCGGCTCCACTGTAGATCCATACGGAATCTGGAGCGCCAAAGGCGACAGGTATCACGACTCGTACAGCAGCCCCGATAGTGCTCGGAGCCATACTTCGCAGTCCTACCACGGCGGCCGCCCCCCTCAGATTGTCCTCGGCAAGAAAGAACAGCTCCAGGCGGTGATCCACTCCGGTCGCGGTATCGACGTGACCGGGATCTGCCGCATTCACGAGACGCACCTGGAGCCGATGCAGTCCACGCACCCCAGCGCCAAGGTGGGCGGCGCGGTGGGTACCTGCGAGCGCTGCAAGCGCACGCAGACGCAGCTCCTCTGCGTGTACTGCCGCGAGCCGGTCGACGCGCTGTACACGCCGTGCCTGACGTGCGGCTGCGCGACGCACGACGCCTGCCTCGCCGAGTGGTACGCGGCCGGCGAGTCCGAGTGCCCGGCCGGCGACGAGTGCCGCTGCGTCGACAGCGCGAGCGAGGGCCAGATCGAGACCTTCGCCGTCATGATGGGAGCCCTTAGGCAGGGTAAGATCCGCAAGCCTTCTCTCGACGGCGGCTACGGCGGCGGCATCTACGGAGGCGAGGACGCCATCCGGAAGAAGCTGGAGACGCTGCAGATGAGGCCGACGACGGCCGGGCCCGGGCACGGGTACGGGGGCCAAAGAAGCCGCAACAGCTACTATAATAACCACAACCACAACCGCAACTACAGCCACAACGACTGGGAGAAGGTGGCGGGCGGGGCGGACCTGCCGTCCACCGACGGCTACGGGAAGCCCCTCGAGAGGTCCCAGTCTCAGATGCCCCTGTCCGCGGCGAAGTTCAGCCTCGGCAGCCGGTTGAAGAAGTCGGCTGGGCAGTGGGGTAGCACGAACTCGCTGCGCAATAACACGAATAACAATAACAACGGCAATGGTAGCGGTAACCCTGCTAACAAGAAACCGCCGGTGGGTTCGTCGGCCCTCGGTAGGGGCTGATGATGAACGAATATCAGCTAAGCGTGAGGAATTGTGTATATGTGTGTGACCAACCGGTCGATCCACGTTGCAACTGCGCTTACTTCCAGCTTGGGGGTTTTATTTTTACTCTTTTGCCTCTTCCATTTCTTATACCTATATACTTGGTGTAGGCTTGGTGAGGGGGGCTTTACTTCGCATGACGCAACGAAACGATATGGTGCTGTGATTGTCGTACCTGGTTGGGCAACTAGGATGTAACACTTGTATGTGTGTGCTATAGGGTAGGGCGGCATTTCACCCGGCCCGGGATTGGGAGCTTACTACTTGTTTACTTGTCTTGTCTGTATTATCCATTAGCCTGCACATCTATATATGTGTGTGTATAGTTACCTACTGTAATTAGTACACGATATACTCCTCTCGGCGCTGTCTAGTCCAAGCAACTACCTAGGCAGGCATCTAGGTATTGGGATACGCTTGGTTGCATATATACCTACCAACTCATACACTCATCACATTGCACTATAGGGATCGACTATTGCAAACTCCTTATCCTCTTTCACGTGCCACCATTAGACACTTATCCCCATACTTCTAAAGGCCCATAGTTACAACCTGCATAAGACATGAATATATCGTATTCCAAATCTCCACGTGCAATGACCCCCCCCCCCTTTTCTTCTTCTCCGGTGCTTTAGTAGTCAACATCGAGCAGCCTTTTTAGTATGTACTGACCAGATCCAGGTAATCTAGATAACACACGTGGGCTTCGGTTCCATGGCCAGACATAGATGCTTATTGAGACCTGTTCAAGACGCTGAAAATGATGGGGTGGACTGGGGTGTGTACCTATGCAAGTGACGGGTAGGAATCTATGTAGATAAGCTTTACATAGTTGGATGTCGACCCTCGACCCAGATACCCCCGTTTCCACCCGGCCAGCTGGCTACCCACGTACCTATGTAGCTTCTCATGTGCTATCCCGTCCTGTCCTGTCCTGTCTTGATCCATGCGTGATACTGAACACACACACACACACGTATCCAGCGAGTTCTCCCATCCACCTTCCACCATCCTCCCCACCGAGTTCAAGTTCCTCCCTCCCTCGACACCCAAGCTTAATCTAGTTCAATACTGCGCGACGCAGTCGCACATGTTCGCGCACTGGCTCGTCGGATCGGAGTGGCAGGCGCACTGGCCCGTCGAGCAGACGCACAGGCTCTCGCAGACGCTCTGGAGCCCGGCGCCGCACTGGATGGCGTATTTGGTCGGGGTTGGGGTCGGGTCCGCCGTGCTGGAAGATGATGTCGACGACACGGTAACGGTGTCCATCTGCACTGCGGCTGCGATGACGCCGCTGGTGGTGGTGGTGGTGGCTAGGAGTAGGAGGAGCATGGACTGTGTGGATTGGTTGGTTGCTTAGTCAGTTGTTTTCATAAGAAGGGGGGGTGGATAGGTAGCTGGGTAGGTAGAGTGATATGCTATGCTGTGCTGTGCTATGGATAGACTTACCTTCATCGTAACTAGCTGCGTTGGGTGGATTTCCAGGTTGTGTATGCTTAGGGGGGAGAAGGAAGATATTCTCGGGTGAGTTCGATGCTGTTGGATCGGAGATATAAATATTCTGCTTGTAGATTGAAAGCGTTGATTTAAGATTCACCCCTCTTCCACATATGATCCCGGTATATGGTGAATGATTAACAACACAGCGTGAGCGAGGGAGTGAATTAGTCGGAAGAGCTTGATATTTATATGGTCAGCTAAGCCAACAATATGACAATCGTGTAACCCGTGAACATTCAGTCCTGCCTGCCCAGCTATTGACTGACTCGCTAACATGGGGTATCACACGTATGTAGGTGCTTCAGTCTGATAATCAACGCAAGGGATGTAGCTATGAGTCGCACGTTGAAGAAGAAAGGAAGACGTTGCGCACATGAAGCAATGGCTATGGTTTCAGGTCCTTGGGTGATGGCCTATCATTAGATAGATATGAATCGTGGTAAGGTACCTATACAGGTGGCTATACTTTCCGCGTGTCGAAAGCCATCTCAGTAGGGATGATGCCGGTATACTGGTAGGTATAACGGAGTAAGAAGGGTTATCAGGGTCCGTATGTTCCTGGCAGCGAGGCGGGCGGCTTGCTTAAATACTTTGGCATTTCTATTTCTGTTTTATTTTTTATGAAATACACACATATAGGCAGCTTGGATAAGTAATATAGACAAGGAGGCCAGATACAGAGTTATATGTTATACATGCGTGCCTACACATATTACGCCAACCCATCTTGGGGGCCGGCGGCTCGTGGCTGCGGCGACGGCGGCGGCGGCGGCGGAGGAGTCCCACGACGGTGGTGATCGTCGGTTGTGGTACTACGTTGCACCGGGCCCTTTCAAATATTTCACTGTCGCACCAACCCTTCCCTCGGGAGATATAGAATTCTCAAAGGAGAAAAGAAAAAAAGAAAAGAAAAAACCCCCTTCAGTGACAAGATGTTACATCCCGTATAGACGCGCATCGCACGCCATCGTAATCGGCGCTGGGGGTTGCCAACCCGGGTAACACGCCTGCACGCAAACCTCTTTACCCGGGGAGCGCAGATCCCCCCGCGTAGGAATTTCCATCCTCGGCGAACCTGGGAGTTGCATCCCGATCCGGTAGTATCTGGCTCGGGGCTTCCGCCGGAGAAAATATCGTCTGTTCGAGCTAGTTTATGGGAGCCTGTGTATATAAGTAGGTACATAGGTATGTCGTCACGTATGCAAGGTACGATGGGGGGTGGTCGTCTTGCCCCTGTCCTGACCCTTGCTATCCCCTCTTCGCCCCTCTCCCAGTCCAGAACCATCGGGTGGTGTGACGCAAGAATGTCGGTTCTGTTTGGTCAGAACCTTAATTGCCTGTATGCAAGTCATCATTTAATCAATCGAGGACGTTGTGAACGAGTCTATCTACAAAGCAAGGGGGAAGGATGGAATTGTTTGAGGTGGTGTGTGGGACACAGCCTGTCATTTCCTTAGGGCTCTCTTGGGACTTGTGGTACATCTCATCTGATGGGTAGATATCGCACACATCTTGTGTTGCACAGTAGGCAATATAATATGAGGTGTCCTACAATATCAAAGTCACCTATCACAATTGCCATATGACTACAGGTGGACGGACCCTAGATATCTGTGGATATCCAAGCATACCCCCTATATACCCCTTATATACGAAGCATGCACCCACCCTCTTATATACCTAACGTCACCCTGGTAAAACTCCATTTTGGGTAGTTCCTCTGTAACCTTATCCTATCAAACGTCATATGTTGCCTAATCATCCGATCTCTGCATAGGTAATGATGGGTTAAGACACATATTGACGCTATGTATGGTCTCTCGCTGAAACTTGCTTCTCATTAACGCCTATCCCCCCCAAGAACAAACAACTACCACAAGTCAACCATCCCATCCTCCATCTATTCTGACATGCGGAGTAGCCTCAGCACACAGCCCCTATAGATGCCCTCCGCCAACCTCCTCGAGTCCTCCGTCACCTCCCTCGACTCCTCCCTTGCCTCCCCCTTGATCTGCCGAATGGGGCCCGACTGGTCCGCCGGCCGCTGCTTCTTCAGGATGGCCGACAGATCCTGCTCGTCACCGTCGATGAGCGTCTGCGCGACCGAGACGAGGTCGCCGATAAGCCGGTCCAGGAAGTCCGACGCTCATGCTCTCGCGGGCGCACACCCGCAGGATCTCCTGTTGCGTCCTCGCCGGGCGGGAGCGCGTAGCTGGGGATGATCCACTGCCGCGCCCGCATCAGCAGCGACATCAACTCCTGCCGGAGGCGGGGGAACGCCCGGCAGAACTCCGCGAAGCGGAACGCCACGACCGGCAGGCCCGGCGCCTAGTCGGCCGAGCTCGCCGCGGCCCTGGCGCCCGCGAGGGCGCCTTGCGCCGAGGAGGCCGGTGGATGCCCGACAGGCTACGCGTAGGTACCAGCCCGTGGCCTCGAGGCTCTTGGAGAGCATGCGCGCGTTGCGCAGGCAGTTATCCGTGACCTCGTGGTACCTAACCCATGAAGCTGAGGTGGACGAGGTTGTAGTACTGGACGACGACGTGCGTGCCGGGCCGCGGCGCGAGAAGTTCAGCGTGCAACGAATTCTCGGCCCCGCCCCGCCCAGGTAGTGTATCTCGAAGACGAGGTGCCGGGGCAGGCAGGAAGGCCGCGTCGCGCCAGACGATCCAGCCGACGCCCAGCGTCACCAGGCCGTACTTGTGGTATGAGTGCCAACTAGAGACAAAAATCAATAGGGTGGGATCATCGTAATACCCACTCAGACGTGAAAACAAGCTTTCATTCCCGTATATCTGAAGACGAGACCAATCTCTTTGGAATAGGGGGTGAGGGGGTACGGTAAGACAAGCCTCAAACTGAGGAAGATAGGAAAAGGGGTCAATTCATCAAGGGAACGCTATGTTCACAGCGGCTTGCCCAGATGTTACAAAGCACCGTTTTGATGCTGTACTTCCCCTGGCAGCTTGCTCTCATTATATCAATATTGCTAGGTAGGAAGCTGCACGCAAAACTTCAAGGGTGGCTTTCATATGTGATCTTTACTCCCCCTCCGTTTCAACGCTCTATGATACGACGGTATGGAAATTCCCATATGATCAATTGTGAGAGGGTATTGGATGGGACGAGTGCTGTAACGCGTTCTTACAAGGATTATGGGCTGCAAATGGCTATGGGCCAGATTAAAGGGGCTGCAGTTCATGCCTACAGGGCTTGAGGATAGAAGTACATTTAGCATGAGTAGAGACACTTTCCTGGTTCCGTCCGTATCGAACAAGTATCCCTGAGCTTCGATATTGAGTCCTAGGTTCCGGTAACTGCATGTGAATGAGATACTGCTTGAAACCGTGATTCGTAGGGGACTATATGCTATAATACATGCCGTACACGTAGCCACGCGCCTGGCTATCTTTAGCATCGCTTCCAGAACAACTCGCTCATTGTTACCCCGTGAATGCGTATATGGTCTTGTGTTCTCGCCTTAGGGGCAATCTGACTGGCTTCATGGAGGGTTTATCATGTTGTAGATACGGCCAAACTATTGCCAGACCCGCACGATCAAGACTTGACACTAGGGATGGAAGAGCACGGAGGCGATATTGAATACTCTGAAGAAACACGTTGGGGGACGAACGAGACTGAAATAGGAGAGCCATACACTAGCCTTGATCAATTCGTTGTAGGCAGTGCCTCAGACAGACCTTGGACAGAGAGCATTTGCCGACACGAGGATAGCTACACTGGCAAAGAGATGGTCAACTTGCCCATAGAGCCCAGTTGATTTGACCCACGAGTGTCTGTCAGCTGTCTACAAGATGTGCCCACCCGGTTAAGGTACACGTCCCGTTTACTTGGCTGATATGTAGGACTTGAATGGGATGTTCGTAAGAATGCGATGGACGATACGATGCCATAATGTGCCTATCATGAGATACCCCCGACATCTGGACGAATCCTGTCCGAACACTCTGCCGAGTCCGCATAGCTGGGTAAGTACACGCCATATAATGCTGCTAGTGGGCTCGCGACGGATATTTCACAAAGTATACAAAGAGTATATGCGAACATTCCAGCATGGGGTATACTTTTTGTATCATTTAGACGATAGCGTTGGCACAGAGAAGCTGGCGACCCAGCTTTCAGGCTCGCTAGGCATTGTAGTATATATAATGTACAACTCTAGATATATCCCCTAGTATCACCTATTTTCTATTTTTTAGGGATTACTCATCGTCATATCCATTCAAGGACGCGTGGGTATAAATCCAGCCCTGGCCAACATCGTACATACTTCGTTACAAGCAGCCTCAGGCTGTGGTGGGTGGTAGTATAGTAGTAGTACCGAGTAGAACTACGGAACGGAAGTCGGGATCTTGATTTGACCCTTGGCGCGGTCGTAGGACGGCGCGCCGTACTTCCAGCCGACAGCGTTGCGCGCCTTGCCCTTGGCGCCCACGAGTTCCGCGTTGACCTGCCGGAAACGGAACTCGAAGCGGGGCGACTTCACACGGGTGGTGTACTTCTCCGCGATGATGGTCTTCTGCATCGCCCTCGCGGCCGCCTTCGCCTCCGACTCCATGGCGGCCTTTTTGAAGTTTTCTGAAGCCTCGTACGGCGATTTGCCTTCAGCGATCTCCCTCTCCATCTGGATGAGTTCCGGATGCGGTACTCGCTTGTCCGCGGAGAGCATCGTGTGGTGGAAGGCCTTGGCGGCGTCCTCACGGGTGAACTGGCGCGACTCGGACGTGGGCCAGAAGATCTGCTGCATGGTGTACGGGTGTACGTGCAGCTCGTTGATGGGCTCAAAGGGGGTATTCTGCATGTCTTTACTGAAGTTTTTGGTCGGAAGCATATCCAACACTGCCCTGGCATAAGGCCTTGCGAGTGGCTTCTTCTGCACACCGAGACAGGTTAGCGAAGAGCAGCTGAACTTGGGTAATTTCGGTATGAAAGGTGACAGGAGGTAGCTAGATCAGAGAGGCTCGCAACAATGTTGTAACCATGTATGTGTCTTAAAGACTTATCGAATTGGTGTATGCAGTCATCATATCAAGCAGCGGATGGAGTGAGCGGAGGGCATGGCGTGACGGGAAAAAGTCTCACCTTTGCTTCCCAATCCTTTTCCACCTCCTTTAACCGCACAACGGCGGCGACTCTCCTGATATCAACACCAAACTCGGCGGATACAGCCTTGATGGACTCGCCATGCTTCATAATCTTCTCCCATATTATCTCTCTAGCCCCGTCGCTCAGGACTGACTGGGATCTGAAGAGGGGATTGAAGGGGAACGGCTGATATTTTGACATGATATAGTTTGTCTCGCCAGGCTTGTGATGCTTTAGGTCTTTCCCCTTGCGTTTCATCCAGTCGAAGAAGTCGCGCCGGGACTTAGTGTAGACCTCTCGACTCGCCGTCGTCGAGAAGCTGGCCGTGGCAGCGCATTGCAGCAAGCGGCCCGGACGAGCCACGAGACATTCCGGTCTGGTGGGACGAGCCAGGGCCGACAGAGCTACCGGCGTAGTAGATAATGTTCGCGACTGCATCGCAGCATCTGGCCGATGCTCTCTTCCGTCTGCAGTCTTCGATATTGAGTCTTCAGAGCTTGACGGATGTGGCGGGTTGGTGGTAAACCACCAACTTGGAGAGGGAAGAGGGAGGTTCGGAGAGAGAATTTGTGCGTACGATGAAGTGGGAATGGATGAAATTTCAGCGTCCGATGGCCGAAGATCCACCCGTGGACCTGAAGCTCCAAGCTTCAGGGCTGCAAGGTGGGGCAGGGCTCAGGTCGACGGCCCGACGGGCGCCCCATGGATTCGGCGTCGGAAGAATGAAGTGCCAGATTTCAGGTCCATCGGCACTTTAGGTCCCTAGGTACCTAGGTACCTACCTACCTAGGTGTAGGTACCTAGGTACCTATTTAGTTACAGGTTACCTAAGGTACCTACCTACCTAGGCTTAGATGCATCTCTTCCCCTCCGTCCAAAGCCGAAAGCCCGACTACCAGCAATACGCCAACGTGCGCCCAACTCCCCAAGAGGCGCGATCGCGATCAAGGCTAATCATATAGCTTTTACGGCCAAGGACAGCTTAGGGCGACGACAGTATAACTACAAGCAACCACATACGGTGGCATTTCGTACCTAAGTCAGATCTAAATCGAAGTGTCGGGGTAGCATCCTTGTCAAGTCAGCCTCGATCGGAAGATTTCTGTGAACTATACCACGTAGTATAGATGAATCCTATGCGATTGCTCGGCCTATAGCTCCCTGTAGTTAGTATCTCCATATTTCCATGTTGCCATGCTGCCATGTTCCCATGTTCCCATGAACAACGGGAAACTGGCAGGATCCGGGATGGCTGCACATGTGTTGTTGCTGCTGCTGTTGCTGTAGCTGTAGCTGTTGCTATTGCCGGCGCTGCTGCTGGTTGCATCTCTATCAAGTATTGACCGCTTGCAGGGTTGGCATCCATCAAAGTTCGCCGCCCTTGCCGTGCATCGCATACAACCCGAGGCCGACTTATGACAAGAACGTGCTAAGTTCCATGCAGCCAGCTCATCTAGGCTATTCTATCTCGCCCTTTCCTGCTTGTTATCAGCCAACGAACAAATAAACAACAATACCCAAACGAATGGCTATGGGTAACGAATACCAACTACCTAATCAGTAGGGAGGCATTAGGTACATACGTATGTAAGTATCCGTCCGGCCCCTGTATGTAGACTGCCCAGGTGGTATGTAGACTGGATGCTGTAGTTGTTCAAGGTTGTAATGTATTGTACAGCCGACGTGACGGACAACCTGGAACGCCTTCATCTGCCTCTGCATTTTCGTTTACTCCGTACACTGACACCCGTGGATCTACATACCTCCGCATCCTGATTTCTTGAACCACCCGTACATAGCCTGCGATCCATACACTTGTGATCCATACACTCGTAATCAATACATACCTACCTACCTAAGTAAACATACATGTAAATTGCTGTAATTTGCTGTCTACCCAAGCGTCTGGCTGGTGTATCGAGCGTATCGAGCAACGCCTCCGATCCCATCTAATCTCATTCACCCACCTGCACCTGTCTACCCGGCCTTCCATCCGGCCATCCCTCATCCATGCCCATTCATGCCAACCGGCCATACGTCCACTCACTCATCCAGACATTTCATCTCCACGTATGCAGGTCTAGACCCATTCACACGTCGAATAGCAAGGCCTTCCATTGTGTAGCCAATCCCACCAACTAGATTGTCTCAGCATAGGAAAGAAGGGAAGGGAAATCAGAAAAGGAAGACAACCACAAGAGCTCGCAGCTTCTCCAACCCAACTTTCAACGTAACGATTCAACTTGCTTTGGTCACAACTGGGAGCAGCGATATACCCACGCAGCCACGGACCTGACTAGATGATGCCAACCACGACAGCTCCACACTGTATTTCCATTTCCTTATGAGACCCGGATACCTGGACTCCTGGATTCCTGGACTCTTGGAGACGCAAGTCGACACCCTCCCGTCCTTTTCTCTCCTGTCTTCTAAATGGGCGGCGATTTCAGGGCCCGTTTCAAAGCCAGGCTCTTCAGGAGAAACAGTTTATCGCCGACATTTCTGTCCAGCAACAGCAACCGTAGTAGCAGTCTCAAGCACGATGGAGCTTCAAGCACGCATACCCAGACGACGCATGCGCGTTCCATCATAAACGGGGATGTTCCTTCGGCGTCCAACTCCATCTCGCTTGAGCATGAAGATGGCCATGGGCATGGTCACGATCACGGGAAGGAGAACGGAGACGGGGACGGGAGCCTCCATCAGCACTCGTCGTCGCCTCAAACACCCCTGACACCAGCAACACCCGCGACACCTGACTCTACATGTAGCTCGAGTGCCAAGAAACGGACCAATAGTAGCAACCACTTGCGACCTATGCATTACTTCAGATCCATGACTCGAAAAAGTAGTCGTGATGGCAGCGATAAACCTTGGCCGACTGCAAGATCTTTATCATACGGGGATGAGGCGCTGGCCTCGGCCCAGGAGAGGGTCAGCGGGACATCATCCAGGAGTAACAGAAGTGCTAGTGGTGATAACGACGGCAACAACCATTTTGCTGAACTCGCAGCAGTTACAGGTAGGAAAGACAAGCCAAAGTCATCGCTAAGGGCTCCAACGATACCTACGGCTACTACCAACGATGGAAATTCTTCCTCTACTGCTACTATTAGGCCTGTTAAGAGCTTCGACGTCGGCACTAGAAATAACCACCCGGTCCTCCATGTTAGTTTTGATGCTGAAACTACCGGAAGTGCTGGAATTTCTGGAAATGCTGGAAACGCTGGAAACGCTGGAAATGCTGGAAACACTGGAACTGCTGGAGCTACTGGAACTGCAGGCACTACAGAGAACGGAAACGGCGCAGCGACGGACGTTCGGGCTGAGACAGAACCCGCGCTAACAACCACCACCTGCACCACCACAACAAGCAATAGCGCTAGCAGCAATAAGGATTATCGCCATAACCATCATCACCCGCACCCGCTACAACCACTGTCACTGTCACTGCCACTGCAATCGCTGCCGCTACCAGTACCACCTGCAGTACCACCTGCAGCACCGCTACCACTACCGCTACCGCTACCGCTACCGCTATCACTACCACTACAACAGCCTTCACCTGCCTCTGCACTCACCTCCCAAAACACCAGCACCGGCACCAGCACCAACACCAGCACCAACAACACCGACTCCGACGACTCCGACGAAAACACTGCGTCTGGCAGGGATCTACAGAACACGCCTGCACTTGGAAGTATTCGCGAAGGTCGCCCCGCTACTGCAGCAACTGCAGCAACTGCGACAACCGCAATAGTTCAGCCACGTCCTACCACTGCCCATACCCAGGCTCGCTCCAGCTCAAGGCCTCACAGCTCTGACCCCAATTACAATTACAATGCCGATGTAGATGACGATAACGACGATGTACATACAGACCAGGAGCCGTACCCAATACTCAGAATAGACGCCCCTAGTAGTTCTCCGGTTGTTGCGACGGATCCGGTACCCACGGCGGCACCACCAACGACAGCGGCCCCAACGACAGCGACACCCACAACCACATCACGACCTCCCTCAGCGCACCGACCCCCTGGACCCCCAAGGCGACAGAGCATCCTTCCAGCCGGCCAGACTCGGTTGATCACCACCCTCCTCGAATCAAACAATGATAGCGAGATAAGCTCAACTGATCCCAAGCATCTGATACCTATAAGTGGAAACATGGTGACCAGGAAGATCTGGGTCAAGAGGCCATTGGCTTCGGCCACCATGATCACCATCAACGAGGATGATCTTGTAGACGACGTCCGCGATATGATCCTTCGCAAGTACGCGAACTCTCTGGGACGCCAATTCGACTCCCCCGACATCACCCTCCGTATATGTCCCAGAGATAAAGAACCCAGCAGGATACTGCAGCCCGATGAGCCCATGGGTAGGACGCTCGACGCCCATTACCCCGGTGGTCAAACGGTAGACGAGGCGTTGTTGATTGATATACCTTCCAGGCGGACCCCAAAGGCATCTCCTAACCCTAGGTACTACGGCGACGACCGACCCCACGAATCAGGAACAGATTATTTCCCTCCCTTTCCGCCTGCCCACCACACCCCCAACTCGGCCACATTCAACGGACCTCATACCATCCATTTCCCACCATCGATGGCTGTTCTCGGCGGAGGCCAACTCCCAGCCCTACCATCTCCGGGCAGTGTGAGACGAATGGGGCAAAGCTCACGGCCCAAGGTACAACGGATGCATACTGCCTCGCCGGCCTCGACCGTCACCAACGGTGGCCACGCTTCTCAATCAGGTGCGCCGCCAATCATTCTTCAAAATTACGGGAGACCACCACGCTCAAGGACTCACTCAGGTGCCTCTTCAGACCATTCCGCCGTCGTCCATCCTCCGCCGGCCGCTCCTCCAATGCCATCTCCACCAGCCCCGGAACGAGTAGCCACCCCACCCCCTCGCGTGTCATCGCCTCGACTAACAAATCGACCAAAGAAGACCAAGCAGAAAACAGGAGACGAACGACAGCAACACCCGCAGCAGCAGCAGCAGCAGCAGCAGCAGCAGCAGCAACAGCAACAGTCGCAGCAGCAGCAACAGTCGAAGCCGCAAACCCCATCGCTACCCTCGGGCCTGCTGAACGGCGCCGTGCCGCCCATCAACGTGCTGATCGTCGAGGATAATCCCATCAATCTACGGCTCTTGGAAGCGTTCGTGAAGCGACTGAAAGTGCGGTGGCAGACGGCGATGAACGGACTCGAGGCGGTCAGCAAATGGCGTGCCGGTGGATTCCACTTGGTGCTCATGGACATCCAGCTGCCCAAGATGAATGGCCTCGAAGCCACCCGGGAGATTCGCCGCATCGAGAAGGTCAACAACATCGGCGTGTTCTCTTCGAGCGCCAGTAGCGCTCTGAGCCCTGCCGAAAAGGAGAAGGCCCCCGACCCCGAGAAGGAGGAAGACCGCCTCGTCAACACAGAGATGTTCAAAAGCCCCGTCATCATCGTCGCACTGACGGCGAGCTCGTTGCAGAGCGACAGGCACGAGGCGTTGGCCGCTGGCTGTAATGACTTTTTAACCAAGGTGCGTTCATGTTTGTGTGGCGCGTTTCTTGTCTCTCGTGTTCCATTAGTTCTCTATGTTCCTTTCTCGTGTGCCTCGAGTTAAACCGGATGCTAACGTCACATCTGTGTTCAGCCCGTCAACTTTGTTTGGCTAGAGCGCAAGGTGAAGGAATGGGGTTGCATGCAGGCCCTTATCGACTTTGACGGCTGGAGGAAATGGAAGGACTTCTCGCAGAAGTCAGAGGAGGACGAGGCTAGTAAAAAGTATACTTCCACCGCGAAGACCAAGCCGACCAAGAGGAATCGATTATCGATGACTGCCGCCGCTTGATCTCGGAACCACTGCCTACCGTCGTCCATCACTGCGCGGTGGAAGACCAGAAACGTCCGAAAGGGCTGGACCTGGCAATTTCCATCAACAAGACGGCTCGAGGATTTCCCTAATCGGCTAGGCTACACGGGGCATGACCATTGCCCATGCCGCTCAAATCAGCCAGGGCGGCCCTCGATTACCGATCGAATCTCGAAGAGAGACTATTTTCCAACCAAGAGAAGAACACGAGCGAACACGAACAAAGTACTACCTACAATTTGCCTCTTCATTTGCACTATCTTCTTTTTTTAAAAAAGACCAACACATCCAAGTATCCGGTTCGGGTGGTTATCGTTATTACTACTAGTTTTCGACTGGTAGCTTTCGCTGCCAAGAATGGAGTATTGGCGATATGCTTAATGGGAGAGACCATGGCACGCTAGTAATGAAGGGAGACGGAAGTTGAATCGAGAGTTGGAAGTCGTGGCATGGGCGATCATACCCCCTTTCACCGCCCCCAACTGCGTTCGTTTTTATGTTTTCTCTTTGTACGGCCCAGCCGCCGGCCCCGAAAGGAAGGCACGGCACGGCAATGGAGCCATGGATGGATGGATTGGTCAAAGTTGAGACGAAATGTGTAACATACGTACATTAGGCATCATACCATTCTTGTCCGAAGATATATATATATACGCGTAGGTCCCCGGACAGGGCATATTGATATTGACCTCTTTTGTATCCTATCACCAACCAATCCGCCCCCAACATGGCCCCTGCCTCGCCTCGCCTCGCCCCGTCCCGCGCTTCTCCTTTCCCCAGAATCCCGCAATCCCGGAATCCTTCTTTGGAAGTTGGGGGCGGGGTCTGGAGAGGAGGTAAAAAATGAAAGAAAAGAAGAGAAGAGAAGAACAGAGAACAGAGAACAGACAGAATGATGTCCCAGTGAACCGGGAAGAGGATAGGAGAAATAGGAGCGAAGACGAATTATGCACTAAACCAGAGAGGAATTGTTATAAACCTTAGACAGTCAGTCAATCAAAACATAAAGAGCTTGAAAATACGAGAAGTAGCTACAGTACAGAATGCAATCAGTTTGAATGGCCATGTGTGTGTGTATGCAAGTAGTTCATAGGTACCTGAGAAGGAAGACGAAAAAAGGGGGAGGAGGGGGGTGGCAGATAGAAGGGGGTTTGGATAGTGTCCCATATTAAACTGGCCCGGACCCCTCTTTCAAGCTTTAGCATATCAATAGCTATACGCGACCAAATTGACCAAGCTACTAGGCATTACCCAGTGTTCAGCAGCTACCTCGACTTGAACCCAGGCACTTTGGCGGAGTGGTTAACGCGATGCCCTGCTATGTTGCAGACAATGCATTATAGTTGGTAGGCATTCCCTTCGGGGGCGTGTGTTCGAATCACACAGGTGTCGATATTTTCTTTTGATGTTTTTGTCTTTTTTATTTTCCTCGTTTGGTTGCTTGCTTACTTTCGCTCGTTCGCATTCTACCTTTGGAATGCATTTGTATACTTGCTTGCGTATTAGCCTGGTTGTCTTTTCATTCGTAGTAGGTGTTTATTTTAGCGATGACGTTAGCTGGCTGCTGGATATTATCGGACCCGATATTATTCGGCTTGTATGTATTTTATGTAAGTAAGACGGATGTAGTCTTGGCAAGTAAGAATTGGCCGTCTTGGGGAATGCTCCCACATTTATAGTATCGGTAGGTGGGTATAGATAGGCACAGGTATATATAGTGTTCAGCTTGCTATCACGGACTATTCTCGACATGCGCCCGGTGAAGGGTATGCTTCTTGTAAGCAGCTAACGGTGCACAGTCACAACATGTTCGTGGACAAGCCTTCTGTTAAGGGGGTTTCCGCTGCTGTAACTCCTCGGCCGATGATACACATACATGACATACATGGACTCGACTGCGGGAGGCCGAGTTAATTAATGCAAGAAATCGTTACTACCTATATTTAATTGACTGGAGGACAGCCCGGACAGCCTGCGATTAGAACATTGTGTTAAGTATGTATTGTACTGTACATCTCTATTCCCTTGTCATTATATAAGCGCTTGTAAGGCTTAAAATGGCCGTATATATCAATAAATCTATGCATGCTGGACGAAAGGGGAAGGTAGGCATTATGCCCATAATTGACTTCTCCACTGGGGCCGGCATTCAGGAGACCGGGGGCTGTCGGGCGGGGTGGGGCGTGGCGGACCGCATACCATCGGAACGGATGCTAATATAAAGGGGGGAAGAGGGAGAATAGAAAAAAGAAATTATAATCCCGAATGCGACATAAACACGAGGATTGTGTTTCAGAGTCAGTGCCAGTGTCAATGTTGGTGGTGTCAGAGTTTGAAATAAACTTGAAGAAAGTCAGTCAATCTGGTCTGCTGCAGATTCGCTAGGTAGGTAAGCCCCCAAAGAGATCATCGTCGCCAGCCTGGGACTAAGTATGCATCATGTTGTAAGTATGTGTAGGTATGTATATAGAATGAGGCGCTACAGGAATAGCAATGGGTATTGTAGACTGAGCTGACTTAGGTAACAGAAAGGAGAAAAAAGAGAAAAAAGAGAAGGGGGCACGCTTCTTTGAACTAATCGTCTGCGTGTCAGCACTTGCCCTTGGGGAAGGAACTCAAGGAACAGCCTACATGATGATCTCTTAGCTAGTTGTTTCCATTGCTTTTTTCTAGACTTTTATCTCCGATGCCGAAAAGAAAACCGAGCCAATGGGCTGCAGCCAAGCATCAACCTCGAATCATTCCCATGTCGACCAATAATGTCCCCGGCAGCCCCCCCCCCCTGGTCGACAGAGAGAAGAGAGAGGAAAGATTGCAAGGAATTGTAAGTACCAGTACAAGCAGAGCCGCATCAGGCTGTGCCTAGCTCTCCTTTCCCATGGCGTATCCATCCATCCTTTCTCCTTCGTTGCTTTTGCCAGCTTACCTAGTAGACACCTGACTTACCTCATGTCCCTCTTATATAAAACATATAGACAGACACAGGCCAAAAATGGCTAGTTAAGTAGTTGGTAGCTGAATTCCCTTTTGGGGTTTGGGGGGTTTATATTCCCCCCTCGTCGCAGTGGATGTGGGTCTGATTTGCTGTGCAAGTTGTGTAACCGAGACTACCCCTTTCTGACCTGATGGCTTGTTCTCTAACGTACGTGTTTCTCGTCTTGCAATATGTAAGTCTCATTCTTGAGGCCGTCAAGGCGGCCAGTTGCCTACTCTTAGCGCCGGATGCCTTGTTTGTTGCCTTTATGCGCTTTGGCCAGTTCTCTCTCTCTCTTTCTCTTTTCCTTCCTGCTCCCTAACAGACCGTCCATCTATTCGTCGTGGCCGTTTTGCGCTACCGCCTTGTCTTTCCCCCATTTATTTTCGGGGAGCTCCACCATCCGCTTCCACCGGGTCACCTTTCGTTACTGTATTCAGGTTTATCTTCGCGTTCTCTCCCGGAATGCGCTGTCTTTGCCCGCTACCGACGTGCTCAGGTAGATGATGACCCAGCCCCGCGGGTCAACTGGTTATTCTTGATGCCCAATGCTCCAACTAACTCCAGCGGGCAAGCTTTGGGGGCGTGAATCAGAGGCGAAGACTTTTTCTTATCCCCATCACATCCCCGGGTCTCCACAGTTAGCTCTCACCTCGGGGGCCGCGTTGGTGATTAACAGACAGATAGACAGACAGACGGCTAGCAATGACGGTAAAGGCAAGGTATCAACGACCCTCGTCCACTCGTCTCAGTCCAGGTTTCGACAACGGGCCCCGGCCTCACCTCCACGAGTACTTCGAGTCCGATAGATACACCCCTTTAGGTCCCGTCCTGCCTTCCTGTCTGCCTTCCGGCTCGTAATCAAGTTGCGGTGTGACATTGCTAAACTGAAGCTAATCGTCCGTTCCTTAATGCTGTTCGTTCATGACTATCCAACCGCCTTGCCGCCTTAAGGTGTTCGTGAAGGCGTGTGTGATTATATTGGCCAGGTCTCCTTCTCCCGATGTCGTCAAGTGATGTGGTCGGTAAGACGATAGTAGTGGTCTGGTAATTAGCTCCCCACATCCGCTAGGTGGAAGTGTACGTCTAATCTAGCACTGGAATCGAGAAAGCCACCCTGCTCACCTGGCTCCGGACTACGTACCTAGCCATCACCACTCCTAATGTGCCTTCATCAACCATCCGTGCCGTGTGTACCACTCGGGCCGCAAGCCCACGCACGGCCGTTCTTCCCTCCTCCCCTGCCTTGTTGCACCACCACTACCACAGGACGCCTTGAAGGAATGGAGCGAGTGAAGACCCTGTTCCTTGCTACTTGTGTCAAGTCCGCAGCCGGCTTCCCCACGAGGGGGGCGCGAACCATCCTGTCAGAAGCTAATCGTGTTTGGCTTGCTTCGGGGGAGCTGACGCAGCCAGCAAACGCCAAGCACGGCTCCTTCCCAGCTTCTGCAGCAGAAAGACATTAGCTAAGTACTTACATAGTTTCTACCAGCCAGGCCGCCCCAAGTTTAGCATCCCCACGACCCCCTCCCCCCGTTTCCCTGGGGCCGTTCGTTCGTCGGTCGTCTACCGGTAAGGTAGCGTAACCGGAGGTGTGGCGCAGTCCAAAAATAACTAAAGACCGCGGATTGTAGGTTGATTCGCCCATAGCTGGCTATATATGTAGCTGCTGCTCTGCTCTATACACACATATGCCTGCCTACATGCATACTGACTTGCGTGTGTATGTATATGTGTACGTTATTGGGTCCCAGCAGCTGTTGCTGCGCCTGGTTACTCACATACGCATTCATCATGTGTGTGTAAATAGATGCATGTGTGTATGCACGTGCCATTGTAGACGGCAGCACAGCACGTACATACGCATATACGCACATACACTGACGATCAGCCAGCCAGCCAGCCAGCCAGTCCACCGGTTATCCGGGCGTGTTCTCTGCAGCATACAATGGCTGTGCCCTTGCATGTGTGGGTGTGGATGTAGATGTGGGAGTACGAGGGAAACTCTGATGTAAGTGGATGCATATTTCTGATCTGAACTGACAACCCAGCGACAATCCTGAGTTATTACACATCCGCCTACCTATGTATACACGTAAAATAGATGACCGACGTCCGTTCGGGGCCATGCTATTACCATCCATACCTTGGCATACCTAGGGTCACCACGAGGAGTAGGAGTAGAAGAAGAAGAAGAAGAAAAACGCCAACTGGCTTAAACCTCACATCTGCGCTGACGACAGGCGGGGCAGATGATCGCCTCCGCCCCCATACATCCCACCTCTCCCCTCCTCCTCTCCTCCCCTTCAGCCCTGGCCCTGGCCCCGGCCCCTGGATGGATGGATGGGTGTGTAGTATGTATACGTGACACATGTTCCTGCAGCCCGTCACGTCAAACCAACATACACATGCATACATACGCAGCCCTAGCTAGCGAAGGAGCCAAGTGCCTTGCGTTTTGCCTCGTGCCTTCTCGTCACCCCCATCGACTGTGCCTTTCTCGGTAGAGCAAGGCTCTTTTACCCCATATGCGGTGGCGCTCGCTCGGCGTCGGTACGTGCCTCTTCTATTACCTCCCCTCCCTGCCCCCCCTATCCATCCGTCTCCATATATCTTCTTCGGTACTCACTCCTGCTGGGCGACATCGAAGTCTAGCCAGCACTGCGGACTGCGCCATCCCCCTGATACCTTTATTCCCCCCCTCGAGGCGGATTATTATAGCGGGCTAGCACCATCGAGTGGCAGTAACAGATAGGCATACCCCGTAATAGATCTGTAAGTATGACGGACTGCTTCTTTCTTGTTTGTCTGTTTGCTGAGTGGCAAATATTCACCCCTTTTCCCTGCCCCCAAGCCTACCGCGCTAGCCGGTAGACAGATAGTTAGGCATTCTTCTTGGTTGTTGGGACGAGAGAGATGGTATGGTGATGGCTAGTTACCCATCGGTCAGTCGGTCAGGCAGCAAGAAGAACGGCTGGCAATTGAATGAAACCGGCTGGGACTTCGATACCGCAATGCCTCCATATCATCGCTGGGGTTAATTATGCCTAGCTAGTTAATTAGCCCTCTGTTCGGTCAGGCCACAAGCCGACGTAGATCGCACCAGCCCCGTGTGGCTCCATAGGGGGCGAAGGTGTCTTCCACTCCCGCCTTCTCGGCTTCTGTTTCCCTCGGTCCTGTCCGCTACCCCGGGTAGCCTAGTATCTTGGGCGTTCACTCGCCATGAGTGAGCCTTGGCTGGAACCTTAGACATATCAGCCTGCCTTCAATAGCTGAAAATGCAGAACACTATTCCAACATCGCAGTGGTGTGTTGCTGTGACTACAGTACCCGGCGGCTAAGCGCATGCATGCATATGTCCGAAATGACACTTCTATCACCATCACACTGCAGCGTCAAGCAGATTGGCAGAATTGAAGAAGGGAACCCAATGATGTGGGCCAGTAAAAACGAAGAGGTTGTATGAAAAGTCTAGTACATAAACTCCTTGGTATCCCGGATCTTTGCGTGTGGGATGTGTGAATACATGAAATGCCGAAACGACCACCAAACTCCAGTCTAATGCGTGGGCATGAAACTTCCAAAATGAAAAGACAAAAGAAGCAATCTCAGTAACGGTGAGTGACATAGGAAAATCCCTCCTCTATATCTATAGCCCCCAACTCCAATGCGCCTCTCTGATGCCATGTCTAACTCGTGTATCTTGAATCCGGTCGATTCACAGGCGGCTAACACATCCGGGTGATTCAGGGGGGCCGAAGAAGAAAAGTGGTCTACTTGTTGGCGTAAACGGTGCAATTTGAACATCTTTTAACGTGGCAACTTGGACAATATTCGTCCATGGTGTGAGAGTTGTTGCCATGACCGCATTGACACTCCAATCCTGTTAGCGGCGACCTACACATCGAGATACAGAGAGTACTTACGCAAGCCCATCGCCAATTCGAACTGCTAGAGCTCGAGGTTGGTGCAGTGTTAGTGTAACTTGACTGCCCGCTGTGGTAGTAGTCTGTCACATTGTGTTGTTGATGTTGTCCATGATGCTCGTGGTGCCCGTGGTGCCCGTGGTGCCCGTGGTGCCCGTGGTGCCCGTGGTGTCTATGGCTGTGGTGGTGCTGTCCACTACTTGATCCTGAATAATACGGCATCTTGCTCTCGAAGAAGATGAGAAATATGGGTGACGTGTGAAAACACCGTTGTCCGAAGTCTGGGAGGGGAGATAGCTATGTGCTTTCTAGCAATGCTTGAGATGGCGCTGTTGAGCAAAGATCTTGAACCAAGGGGGTTGGTTCCCTCTGCCGACCTTTATATTCCATGAGTTGAGCAGCAACATAGTCGGTATGTACTCCCAGAAAAGTTGAAAAACAACCTCAATGGATCGGCCATGATCGAGTTCGCCTACCATCCAGTTCGCTAATCGTGCCGCAAGATCGCATTTCTTCACGTGGGCTTTTTTCTTTAATTAGCTTCAACTCCAATAGGATGGCAGAGAACCAGCCCTGTAGCGGAACCCACTATTCCAGGCAGTTGGTACGCCGTTGGATAGCCAGAGACGGTATCTCTAGGTGGTAGGAGAGGGCATGTTTTGGCCCCCCTATTTGAGGTGAGTGGGCCCATCATCGGTAACTGGAAAATGCTTGCGTTTCAAAATATCCAGACCCACAATCAGCACTCAAAAGACTTCTGAGGAGAGCTGTTTGAGCTGACAATAGAACGTCTCGATGAGCTGAGTCTGTGTAGCTCTGGGACGAACAGCCCCATGTAGGGCTGGACTCGCACGTTCAACGGCTCTCTTGGCTTTCCAGAGATACCAAAATCTGCGGTAGGAAACATGGGTAATGTAACCTAGCTGTTGAGGATAATATCAACTCGAAATATCCCATTGTTGGGCCTGTAGTGGGTAGACAGGTTTGGTGCTGCTAAGCAACTTTTACCCTGTAATTCGGGTCGCATACTGGAGACCAGGACCACAGCCGCAGTCTTGACGTAATCCCTCTAGTTGATTCCTATAGCTGTTCATGCCATGAGAGAGTATCGTCGAGACCACTTGGGCTCCTCCCTATTTCGATGGCCATCGAGATAATCCAAGTGGCCGTCCAAGCCCCAAAGGCAGAATAGGAGCAGCATAGTGTAGCGTAGAATCCACAGCCTCAGTGGAAAAATAGAAACCGAGCAGTGCGCCATGATGCTAGGAAGTAGATGAACCTCAAGCTGAGATGGTGGGGGGGGGGGGGGGGGGGGGGGGGGGGGGGGGGGGGGGGGGGGGGGGGGGGGGGGGGGGGGGGGGGGGGGGGGGGGGGGGGGGGGGGGGGGGGGG